>JAQGAA010000352.1:0-24388 GCA_034696425.1 Isotoma viridis
ACTTAATGCAAAATAAATGTCTACTACTACTACACAGACTGCAGTATTATTCTTCTCTTATACAAGACTTAACTATTCAAGACCCTGGCATTTATTGAAACTACTTATTAGATTGGTTTGCTGTAAGAGCAATCATAAAAAACCCAAACTGCTCTTTTACATAAATCCCACATAATCGTTTAATTCCTAAGAAACCTAGTAAATAGGTGAAAATCGATAGAGAAATAAACCTCCCTGTTATTAATACATTATGAAAACCTGGAAAGTTTACTGAAATTGACTTTCCAATGCAACTTATAACAAGAGCTAGTTTCATATAGCCAACTACACGAAACAATCAAATGAATATCAATTCGCTAAAGAAATTGGAGTCAATTAAGATGCCAATAATCTGGAAATAACCCACTTAAAGTCAATTCGTACTTGATACTAACCACAGGGCTAAATTCAAGCAAAAATAAACTCTCATTAAATTAATTTACATGGCCAATAAAACAATTAGTGTTCAATTCTAAAAAAACACCTAGTATGAATGTATATACTTCAATGAATTAAGAATAAAATTTTGTAAATTGACAACCTATTTATATCTTATGATAAATAGATTCGCGTGGGATTTTATTTAACTGAAAATCCTTTACTTTTAGGATAAATCATTATCTCGTTAAACTCAATTAGAACACTTAATCATTATCTTATCACCAAAATGAATAGAAATTAACTATGTAAGTAATTCAACCTTATTTTTTTATTTTGCAACTATTACTACTACTGGGCCTATATACACATTTAATTTGCATAGTATTAAAACATGACAGGGAAAAAACATTTAACCACACGACAACAATCACCCACCATACAAAGTAGTAGTAATAGGACTTAACAAATTTGACAATAATAATAGGAAAATAAGAGCATGTTATTCTTATGTAATAGAAAAACTCACTGAAAATGCATTCAGTTCGAAAATAGGACAATGTAAAAAAATGCGATCAGTCAAAAAACACCATACTAAAATAATAATATAATGCAATCGGGTACAAGTGATGATGATGATAATCGTGGTTGAATTCAGTTGATGGCAATGGCAATATTAGTGGCACAAAAAGTAATAGTAAAAATAGTAATAGTAGTTCATAGTAGTTGTCTGTGTGTCATGTCTGTCAAATGCCACATGGAAAAGTCACGTCGTCGTTCAACTACAGCTATTATTGAAGTAGGTATTTATTATTATCAATTTATTTGCATTATTTATTATTACCACTTTGTCCTTACTAGCCAACAAATCTCCATTCGTTTTTTTTTATTACACTTGCACGCATAGCATTCTCTAGCGATGATTTACTGTTTAGAATACAATACAAAAGGATTAGATAATCACAACACAATTTGAATATAATATAATAACTCATAATTTGAATTTTACTAAGAAAGTCTCTCATGATGAATGAATTTATGGTTAGCAAACAACAAGTAGCCAAATGTTAAACTTCAAATTGAACCAAAAATTCATTGTTACTTTGTATTTTATTTTTATTTTTGAAGGGACCAAGATTATACAGAAGGAGCAATAAAATACTATGATATTATATTACTGCACATTTAATTTCATTTTTAGAATTTAGAATGGCCACCCAGGATAAAGATGCAATAAGGAGATCTTCTATATTCGTAGATTTAAAATTGCTGAGTGAGCAAATTAGCTTTTGTTTGATGGGAAAATATTTAAAATGAGCATGCATGCCGTAATTTCTTGTCTTATTATTACATTGCATCGTCGCAATCTATTCAATTTTGCATGTTTTTCTTTGAAGCTTTAAATGGACCTGGGACAAAATAATACGTTGCAAGGTTTCATCATTCAAGACAATTTTGGAATGATTACCAATGTCCTTTGAGTCCATAAAGGAACTTTGTGTCTAATTTGATTATGAAATTTTATTCAAAGATTAATTACATTAAGTTTACACTGAATAAGTACCGATTAGGTAGGAGGGTTTTATATAATTTGGTTAATTGTATTGTAATTGATTCATTAAATATTCTGCGAATACCCTAATAGAATTTATACGTTTATTACGTTTCAACTTAAAATATTTAAGTTCAATGGTAGAAAACCAATAGTAAATAATTAGTTCCTTTTATTCATCTAAATAAAGGTTTGGTTTCATTAAAAGTTGATTAGCTGAGTTGTATAAGATATAAAGTTCAAAGAGTATAAAACGGTATCAAATTAAAAATGTGAATAATAATAATAATAATGAAAGTAACACATTTTTTAATCATAAACTCTCAGTGAAAGTGTATTTATAATTCTCACATTAATAAATTTGCAGACAGGAAACTGTCAAATTAGTACCAATTTTTAAATTACGATTTACAACTATTTAAAGACACACATACACTTTTAATAATCATGTAGGAATCTTAAACTATATTATAAAAAATTGTTTCAATTTTAATCAACCTTCCGTATTATTACCTATGTGTCTGAGTACTAGACTTCGTCAAGGTATTTCAAAATTTATCATAAATAAACTATATCGAGTATCATAAGCAAATTTAAATATATTGTAATCATCACTTCTACTACTACTACTACTATTAATACTATTGCTGGTAGGAGATCACTTATCAAATAATCTCATAATCGATTTTTTTGCCTTCAGCTCAGCTAATTAATCATACGCAAGGTATTTTACACCTGTAACATTATAATAAACAAGTTGAAGATCACAAGATTAAATTGCCTTGCCTTGTCAGAACAGTTGAGTAACCGTAACAGGTTTCCTTTTGGGTTTGGTTAGTTTCTTGGCTACAAGTCATTCATAATAGTAGTGGCAACATACTTACTTCAAATAATGCTACACAGAAATTAAAAGTAAAACAATACAGCTGACAACATCAAGCAAAAGGTATGAATGACTGTGCCGTAGTAGCTGTTTAACAAAGCGGTGGTGGTATTACACATTGTCTATGATTGTAGATATTAATTGGATATGCTTGTTATTCATGAATTATTAGGTGTTAGTCATCATCGACATATTATTGTTTTAAAAAAATTTCTAATTTGCCTTTTATACACTATGCAACAATGAATGCATTAAATCATTTTTTTGATTTACTCTTTATCCAATCCAATCCAATGCAATCCGACAGTTTAAAAAAGAAAGAAACTGACCATTTTAATAAACGCTTACTCCAAAGTTATAATAATAATGGGAGGGTAGAGATTATTATTATAATTTTTATAATTGGAGTTTATTGAAGAGATGAATAAAAAAAAGAAATTTTTTTGTATCATTTTCTTTGCTCAGTAAAAGAAACAATATCCGTGTGCGGTTCATCTTCACTAATTGTTACGTATGGGTGGTTTACAGATTTTTTATTGGGATAAATTGAACAGCATAGAAAACTTTTAATTTCATTTGACTCCGGTCAGGCATAAATTACCATTACTATAACATAACTATTATTATTATCTTGTTTTTATCAATTTACTTTTTTTACTTTTACGCTTAAGCTGATCTTAAAGTTTGATAGGTTAATTTTTGAACTAAAGATCACTCAGATTGTAATACTGCTTGTTTTTAACTTTAAAATTATTTCCTTATAATTTTAGTTTGTAAAATATAAAAGGAATTCAATTCAATTTAGTAGTTTTTAACCCAAGACTTTATAAAAAAAAGGGTTAAAAAACTGCAATATTCTTTTATAAAACTGAGTTGTTTATTACTCCATGACTTAAATGGTTTTTTTGCTCATCTCTGTCTCTTTACCTGTATTATACCACAATACCACCTGATCTTACACAATCTTTTACTACCAAACTATTTTTTTTAGTATGGTTCAAAATATTCAAAAAAACTTCTACAAACAACAACTTAACATTAGCTATAATATTTCATTTGATTGGCAAGTGATAGAAACTACTAATTAAAGAAATGTGCATTTAATTAGTTATTAGACAAGGCTGTGTCATTCATCATCATTTTATTCATTCATTACTTTTAAAATTGTGCATTGCGACTTTAATATCTCTGCTTAACACAATGGACATACAATTTTTAAACATCAAATAAGGGAAAATTAGTCAATACCGGGTATAATATAAACATACATAACCTATCCTTAGCTTACATTAACTACTACTATACTACTACCACCAGTATGTATCTAATTACTATCATTATTAATATAATTATAATTTCACTTCTCTTTATCATCTCATTGTTAAAAGAAGCTAGTTAGAGTTTAAATGAAGATACCTTCCCTTTTATTCCTGTCCACTGTTTAATTGTCATTCGTAATTGCATTGTAACTACAATCTAAACTTTGATCATCTGCATATTTTTTTCATAATTCCAAGTCTCATTAGTGTTTGGATTGATGTCATCGTTTTATTAAATCCACTATCTCTGGTAAGAATCTACTCATGACATATCAATGCTTTTTCGATAACAATTTTTGTATTTGTATTTGTTAGGTAGGAAAATTCAGTGATTTGCAGCAGCATACGGTTATAACCAGTGTATAGAAAAAACATAACATCTCATCTTCTTCAAGGAGGATCATTAGAATAAAATGAAATATTCCAAGTACTAAAAGGTTGTTTTAATATGATATAAGGCAAGGGATGAGAAGAAGAAAAAAAACAGACAGGGTTCTATAATCTTTGCATTAGCTTGTTGGCCAAAGAGACAGATAAGATAAGACTGGCTGACAAGACAATGAACCGTCATTACATTAGAGAAGCGACTATAATAGTTACTATAGTACGAAATTATTATTAAAGACCCAAAAGAACTATTAAAATGAAAATGAAAAGACTTGATACTTGATTGAATACGAATAGAAAATCATTGAATCATTGGTTTTACAGATTACCTTAGAGATAAATTATATAGATGGAAAAACACATTTACGGTTAGAATGTTATTATCCTTATTCTTATTATCATTATTATTAATATTCCATGTTAGGATAGGGTTCTATACTTCTATATGAATCTTAGGTATCAATACGTACTAGATAGACGTATGACTAAGCAGAAGAAAGGTCCCTTTCGGAAAATCCTTTATTATCAAATGAGAAATATGATTATGCAACAAGATTCTTCCTATCTTTTGATTATCAGTTGGATATTGAAATTCTAAAATGCATTATTCGTCTAATCTATCCGTCGGCAGATCCGGACAAATAAATACTTGAGAAAATAATATTTTTTAATCGTATGTATGCATGCATTATATTAAATAATATTTTGTGTTATAATATTATAGCTAATATACACAATCAATTTCAACACAAAAATAATACACTATATAGATATGACTTTTATATATGATATATGTGTGTGTAAAGGGAGCTGTTAATGGTGATTGGTGATTGCGATACAACTGCGAGTTCAGAGTCTAAGAGTTAAATAATAATAATTATTTATTATTTGAAAATCAACGCTTGAAAAGGTCACTCAACAAAGACTTTGTAGTATTTACTATATGCATGTGTCTGTGCTCATCTTCTTACATCATATTCAACATCATTGCATGCCCATCCATCATTATTACCTGTTTTAGATTTTTATATTGCTTGATTTCTCGTGATTATAATGAGGATGGATTTGGTTTCTTTCAAAACTCAAAGTTTTAAAGTTAGGTTAACTTATTCGCCTTAAGAGTTCATTGTCTATGAGAGTATCAATTAGCTGAATGAGAAGACCTGGCATGGTTTCATCATCATGTGGCTCGCTGTCCTCTTTCGTATTTTTCATGAGAAATAGAAAACTTTATTTTTTTGTAAATATAAAAAAAACATGGATTATGTCCATCGGGATAATATTTGAAAAGAAGATTGAGAAGTTACAATTAGTAACTAGTCATGAAGTGTAGTAGCATTAGTAGTAAAAGCATCTGAGTACACGATACAATGTTTACATATACAGAATAAAAGTCATTTAAAAATATTGAGTTTTTTTTAAGCAAATGCATTTTGCTCAATTTGACCCTGGTCTAAAGAATTTTCTTTTTTTTCTTTTTTTTCAGTATATTGTTTAGTATGTTAGTTAACACGTCATTATTTTTAAGTACTCGTTTTTTTAAGTTTCAAGAGTTTTCTTTACGACGCAATAAGTGACACGTATGAAGTGTCTTGGCACAACGATATTTTATATTAACTACCTTGGCAAAAGCTAATGAAGTTTTCTATACTTTAAGTTATAACATAATAATAATAATAATAATAATAAAAACAAAAGCGCTACTAATTGACTCCTACTACTATTACTTTATCTATACGAAACGTATTATCCATTTCACTTTCTATTTCAGTACATCATGTGCTAATTACCCTATTTTATTACAGTAGTAGAAGTTTAAACAGGAGAAAAATTCTATTAAACTCTAGGGCAGTAATTAATACACATTATTAACTTATTAGGAATATGTATGTGCTTTTATTACTGTTATTATTACTGTGTGGATAAATATCATAAATAATGCGTGAAAAAGAGGACATAATTCAACATTTTTACGTTGTGTACTAATCTTAGATAAATCCAACTTACTAAAAAATGCTGGATGTGCCAGACCCAATTATAATACTATTATTAATTTATTTGTTCTTGAACTTTCATTTCATTATTATAACACACTGACTGTGTGTGTAATCCTTTTCTATTTAACTAACTTATTTCTTAGGGGTCATCACGTTCACAATATTAAATAATGAGATGGTAACGATTCACGTTTTTTCTCAATGAAGGAATATTATGATGTGTGTATTTGTGAATTACACATTCATGCATAGTAAAAAGAGTTATTTTTTTACTCACTGCTGTGTTAGTGATTGACCAAATTTGAAAGCAACTTGGACTGTATAATTACACCTTTGTGAAGGTACAAAGGGTGCATGATTTTTTTTAGCTTGCTCAATTTGTCAAGTATATGTTTGTAGACAAATTTGTAAAAATGGCAGGGGATTTTTTTAACAAGAAAAATATTATAAGAATTTTGATGTGACTTTGAAGAAAAAAAAGTATTAAATTTGCTTTGTGTTATTTCAACCAGTGTGTATATTCACGTAATAGCCACATGTGCTATGTGTTATTTAGCAACATTAATTTAAAAGGTTTCATCTTGCATTGCTTCAGCCCACATTGTTATCTTCGTTGACTAAAAAGTTAGTTTCAGAATAGAAACATTTCGTGGTTGATTAGGGATGATGATTGGTGAGATTTTATAATACATTTTAGTATTTACAAGGTAAAACTTATTTAAGGAAGATTTCAAAAATATTTTATAAGTATTTGGCATAAATACAGCCAAAGTAGTAAATACTTCAACAATGCAGGTGCCGAAGATAAGCTATCAAGGTTCGTTAAGTCATAACAAGAGAAATGTGTTAAAAGTGTCCAGGACTTAAAAAACAAGTTAAGGTCGAGTTACCATCATCACTATATAAACGGCTAATAAGTTAACTTTTAAAAAATCCAGCAAGCTTTAAATAAGCTTTTTTGGAGTGTGTATAAAATACGAATATGTAATTGAAGGAAAATAGCACAAAAGTACTTTTAGTTGATACGCTCTCTACGCAATTAGCATACTTTACCTTTAAGTCTTCCTCGGTAACCTTGTCAAGTCAAAAGTGTACATTAATGAGCCGACGAATGGTGCAAGAATAAAA
The DNA here is from genome assembly GCA_034696425.1 of Isotoma viridis. Taxonomy (NCBI): domain Eukaryota; kingdom Metazoa; phylum Arthropoda; class Collembola; order Entomobryomorpha; family Isotomidae; genus Isotoma; species Isotoma viridis. The sequence goes on from JAQGAA010000352.1 coordinate 7,684, forward strand.
ATAAGTAAAAAGATATTATAATATATTATGCTGGTATGCATTTTAGTCTAGAGTCCCTGTCGACTTCGTGCATCTTCATGATTCATGAATAAAGTCAGTAGGATGAGACGATGATGAGAGTTACCATTTTTCATGTGTTTTTACGACTCTTGAATGCAAATCGTAATTTCGAGCGGCATACTGCCCGCAGTTTGCTGTATAGTTCAACCTAGTTAAGATCAACTTGTCCAGGTTTTAAAATTATTTAATTTTTTATTAAAACTTTTCTGGGTGTTCTCAATCCAGTCAAGGTTGAGTCATTGGTGAAAACATATTAATAAACAGTCCGTACTATAAACATATTTTTATTCTTGCTGAATCTCCTTAGCTTACGTTTCCAGCCATCCATTTAGCCTAATAATTGGGGTAACAATTCCAGTCGGTACCTTTTTTACCTTAAGCTGTTGAAGCTTCATACTTAACTTTAAGAACTCTACATAAAATCCAATCCCGAACCAAGTTTTATTTCTTTATCCACACAACACAATAGAATTATCTCCTCTCAACCACATTACTACACTGCTACTGACTATACCGTCAACCATGTTATATATAAATGCAAAACCCACGGAAAATTATTTTAACTCCAACTACTTAAGCCTTTCCATCCCATATAAAAAAAAGAAACAATAATACCAAGAGGAAACATTTTTTGATTACTCTCATCACCAGTCTCATCATAAGAGGTAACTCTCTTCACCTTTTATACTGCACTGCACCATCACCAAATCAAATCCTAGCATCATCCCAATTCTCATTTATTTCACCGTATTGAATCATTATTAAGGCAAGCTAGGAGAGTGTAGGTAAATGTAAGCAAGTACTTCTTCTTTCTTTTTCAGATGCATTGCAATTCCCTGTGACCAGGAGAGTATAAAACTCGTATTAAAAAAAACTTTAATAAAGTGAAGCACCATCAACCATGCACCACCACTACTACTTATGACCAATACTGAAGAAAATTTCTGATTTGATACGAATATCCCAATATAATATAAATAATAATAATACGATGCACCACCATCTGACCTTCAATCAGCCTCTGTAATAACGCTTAAGAATATAAAGGCAAGTCAAGTAAAAATGATTCTGACTCGGCTTATTACTATGCATTGTGATTTTTTTTCAACTTTTTTTCTAACATCATGACTTGGAAGATTTGAATCTTTTCAAAACCATAAAGTAGAGTGAATCTTCGAAATGATTGAGTGAATCGACTTTTTTTAAATGTGCTTTCAAAACTACCAAAATAAATACTAATAATATATAAAGTAGGTATATACAAAAGAATACAAAGTGTAGGAACAACATCCTTTACTTGTAAGATTGCTTGTATAGTCATTATTAATGTTTCGTTCTCGTCACGGATGCATCACTGAATGTCAATTGAATTACGCTTGCAAGTACTAGCTACTACTACGCTGCTGGTAGTGTCAAATTTTTTTTTTCTTAGTCTTTTGTACACATTCATTGAGCGTATTTTGTGCTTTTGTCCTTTAAAATCATACACATACTGTTTCCACTCTATAATATATAAAGCATAAAAGCGAAAAAGAAGGATTTGTGTAGAAAACGCGTGAGACACATGCTGCTTTAGGTAGAAGTTAAATTGACAGTCTTATTCAAACTTGAATAGAATGAGACAGGGTGATTACCAAGCTTTCTTGAATATCATCAGTAGTAGTTGGAACTCATCTTTTTCAAGTTTATTTCAGAACTCTTATAAAAATGTAAAATTTTGATAAATCTCAGATGAGATTATGATGATGGAAAGGCCGAAACTTTAAATATAGTTGACCATATTAAGCAATTTTCATTAAAGGTTTTTTATATTATAAAAGAATTACTTGGTCTTGAAAATATTCATAGATTTAATGAAAAAATTCTTACACACGTCAACAGTCTGTCATACTAGCGCGTTCTTTATTAATTGTCTTACGTCATTTTAAGTTATGCTCAAAAGCAAAAAAAAAACAGTTTACTTGTTTTTGGACAAAATCCTCCTTCGTTTAAAATAACTAAATATCCCCAGGAGGATTCCAGCATAATTTACGTATTAAAGCTTGAAGCACTCATCAATAGCAAAGCAGCTAGAATTTTACCAAGTAAAATTCACAAGGTAGGTTTTGCATTCAGGTTTCTAAAGTAAACTTTAAGCCAAGTATAAAAATTAGCACGAAAACGAATCAGATGCATGGATAGTTCTTAGTGTGTTTGTGCAGAATGCTTCATTATTATTATAGGAGGAATTGTTTACTAACTAAATGCCAAAAAAACCGGCTCTTGTTCAGAAAATTTAATGCCAATCTGGAAAATGCACCATGCACACACACACACATAACAAGTCGTAACAGAATAAGACATGACTATTATCTAGCCATGAGGATAAGAAAGAATGGAGTGGATATGCAATTATCTACCTCGATGAGCGAACCCATCTTTTTAAATTCTTTTCGTGTCATAAAACTTTTCCATTGTTGTGTTCTAAACCTAAAGCATGTAATAATCTACTTGTAGGGTGGGTGAGGTAAGGGTAGGGTTAGAGATAGTGGTGGTGATGTTGCCTTAGGATTTAGTTAATTTCTTTGGTAATTCCAGCTAGATGTTTTTCTCATACTCAAGCCAATTTTAAATCTGTGGGAAAATAAAACCTTTTTATCCGCATTTTTCTGCATTATTCGTAAATGAGTTGATTGTGTTTTGCTTACATATTTCAGATCCTTCTTTCATGTCAGTCAGGGTTATCAAAATTTTGATCATTATATGCATTTATTATATCAGATATACAATATTAAATTGTTTTCGCATTTTAAAGTGGTATCAGTGGTAGTAATCAGAGGTTTTGTGATGCCAACTTGACTGTTCGTCCATGATGTTTTTTTAAAGAAATGATGTAATTTCTAATTTGCATGTATCTAAATTTTTGCAAACCAAAGTAAAACGTACTATTCAAAGTTAAATTTCTTTTCGATTAATAGATTTTACCCTTTTTTTATATAGATTATCAATATTATCCATACTCTCTAGTAAATCCTAGAGATCCAAGTTTCAAGACATAACGTCTCTCACCTGCTTCTGCCTATTCATTGTAAAAAATCAACCCCAAGCTTTTCCAAGAGTTCAGAGGTTAAGGTATTCATCCCAAGTGTAATCCTCGTACTCGTACTAAAATATCCTCTTTTATGACTCTCTGAACAAGAGTTCATATACACGTTTAAGTACTCTTACATGAAAAAAGTATCAAATCCCCGTGGAATTTGGTCATGGTCAAACCAACGGGTTTTTTTATTTTCTTGTCTTTCTCTCCAATCTCACATAGTAGCTGGTAACCCATCATTAGTACTCGTGTTTCGTTTCATGTAACATGTACACATAAGTTTATTACATTCTATCCTATAATGATGTGAGATCCCATAAAAATCAAACGCTTCTTCTCCCCTTGATATCACACACTCTACCAAGTAAAAGATTATTATTATTATTTATACTCATGATTTGAATAAGGGACGGACAAGAACTCTAGAGTCTAAAGATATTCTACGACAAGACGTTCTTTCATGACTTTTGAGATGCTGCTGGACAAAGTAAAATTTGTAAAGAAAAAAAATCAAACGGGTTTTTTCTATTTCTTGTACCTGTATCTAAACCTAAAGTTACTCTTATGCTATTCTCAACATCTTGGCAGGTTTAATCTACTTGAAAAACTAATTTTTCTTTTCCTATAATATATGTAAACCTGTGTAGTATCCAGGTAAAGTTAGATGATACTTTTTGCCTGTGGCTCAAACAATTTTTTTAAACTTGAAGGATCTCTGAAGGGCAAAACTGATCATCTTACGTGTGTATACACAATGTACAATAATATTAGAATTAAATGAAAAAAGCTTTGATTAAAGGGATGTAATTGAACTAAAGATAACTAGTCCATATATACACATGTAAATACACACACATAGGTATTTTGCTTTAGTACATCGTCTTCGAACTCTTCTCGCATATTTGCCTTGATGATAAGCAACCTAACCAACATACAAAGAATCAAAAGAGCTTAAAAGAGTGAGTGAACTGCAAATTAGTAGGGATTCAGTCACACAATACTGCATTGCGCAATTGACTTTTAGCTTTATTATAGTTACACATTTGCTCTAGATGGGAATTCAGTATCTGGTAGTGTAATCTGATTTTTTTCAATTATTTATTACTATTATTATTATTATGATACGTACGCAGCTTCTGCTATGTCATTATAGCATTAGAGAGAGAGAGAGAGGTGTAATCCAATATTAATTTATGAAGCGAGTAGATGAAAGAGTGTTTAGATGACTGCAACTGTGTCAAGGAGTTTTTGGTAGAAAACAGTTATGGTAAAAATTGTCGTGGGAATTCATCTCCTATAAGGTGGGAAATAGTAGGAGGGTTCTCTTTTACATGTTATTCTAAAAAACTAGGAGTAGTGTACTAGCAAGCACTCTTTTCTCTTAGTTTTAGATTTTTACTTTGTGTTTAACATACGTGAATGAAATAATAATAATGGTAATAATAATAATAATAATGAAAGGCGTGTGGAATAATGGAATGATCTTGTTGAAATTGCTTTTAAAAGTTGAACTGATAAAACTAAATGTTGAATAAAGGTTTTGATTTTGTGATATTTTTTTCTGTTACAGGTAAATCTTGCAAATCAGATTCCTGTTATTTGGGGTTTCACTTAGGTTGACGTTTTATTATTGGCTGTCTGTCACCCTTTGATAACGTAGTTTATGGTAAGTCATCATTACTATTATTATTATTATGATACGTACGCAGCTTCTGCTATGTCATTATAGCATTAGAGAGAGAGAGAGAGGTGTAATCCAATATTAATTTATGAAGCGAGTAGATGAAAGAGTGTTTAGATGACTGCAACTGTGTCAAGGAGTTTTTGGTAGAAAACAGTTATGGTAAAAATTGTCGTGGGAATTCATCTCCTATAAGGTGGGAAATAGTAGGAGGGTTCTCTTTTACATGTTATTCTAAAAAACTAGGAGTAGTGTACTAGCAAGCACTCTTTTCTCTTAGTTTTAGATTTTTACTTTGTGTTTAACATACGTGAATGAAATAATAATAATGGTAATAATAATAATAATAATGAAAGGCGTGTGGAATAATGGAATGATCTTGTTGAAATTGCTTTTAAAAGTTGAACTGATAAAACTAAATGTTGAATAAAGGTTTTGATTTTGTGATATTTTTTTCTGTTACAGGTAAATCTTGCAAATCAGATTCCTGTTATTTGGGGTTTCACTTAGGTTGACGTTTTATTATTGGCTGTCTGTCACCCTTTGATAACGTAGTTTATGGTAAGTCATCTTTGAAAGTTTTTATTACTCTGAATGGATTTTTTATACCTGAAATTCATTCCTTTTATAGTTAAAAGCATATTCCAGCCTTGTGGTACTTTTGGAGACATTTTCTTTATTATTATTCTTTTGAAAGTCATTGTGTGGTTTCTTGTGTAACAATTTTGGTAATGTTGCGGGTTATTTATGCTATAAGGAAGATTTATCTTTTAAACAAATCTGATCGCTTCACTAAAAATTCATTTTTTTAACTTAACGATAGTCAAGTTAGTTTTTCATACGTTATAGAATTTAATGGTACCGTAACCAAATTGAATATATTATTATTCATACGCCATCACAAAGGGAGTCACATTTACTGCTATTTTTTTAAGAGCGCCGTAAAATCAGTATGAATGATTGACTTCGGTTGGCTAGGGGAATCTATTTATGCTTTCATATAAATATTAATACACACCTAAAAAATTTTGCATTAAATAGTTTGGCATAAACTGCGAGATGTTTTTTCTACGAATCTCTAAATAATAATAATGATGACCACATACAATAAGTGAAATTATATGAACACAACTACTAAATCCAAAATTGAATAACCAAGCTGCTCACCATATTAAACGATTAAAAGGGTCATTGTGTACAATAATAGCTACAAATACAATAGATAACTTTGGCTCATTCATTCATCCATTAAAATGCAGACATCAAAGCAAATCTCTGAAAAATAGTATAAGTTCTATAGATAATGCTTGTTATCTAGTTAGATTTTGTTCTGATAGGAAACAACACAACTTCCTAAAAAAGCCTCGTTCTAACAATAACTCGATTGTATGTCTGCGTTCAGCATGATCAGAAAAAGGAGATTATGGTGAACAAGAGATGATACCAATGTAATGTAATGGTCACCTTATTAATTTTGATTAAGTCCGTGCTAAATTGATTTAGAATACTCCTTCTTTTCATTCATAGAAAGTCTTAGAAGGACAAAAGGCTTGAATTACGAAGGTAGAAAGATTTATACTAAAGTTTCCACTCATTTTGAAAAGTAAAAGTTATTTGATACAATTTTTTATAACTATTCCATAGGTCCATAGGTATCCATGTGGAAATTGAAAAGTCTCTGTATACAATTTGTATCAAATTCGTATTTATAAATCGTACTCAAAACTACTTTAAAAAACACTAAATAATAAAGTCTTTTAAATTTCCTACATTTTAAGTTTTAACCCTTTAATATATAAAAAAATAGAAGTATCAAATATCAAAAATAATCTCAAAACAAACTTTCACTTAATCCAACCAAATTACAAGATTGAATAAAGTTGTGTAAGGAAATCAAATACTAATCCTCAAATCATTAATCTACCATCAAGTTGAATACAACTTGTCATTCTTAGTGTAATTTTTGTAATCTAAATGTCACTCCCACATACAAAAACTGACCAAGAGGTAAAATTTATTTTGGATAATAGTCCGTGCTTACCGTTATTTATTGTTATATTATTATATACGATGGAAGAAATGATAATTGTGCAAACCGACAGTCCAACAAGGCTACTTACTGCTTTGACCCTTAAACCCATTATACTTCCCTCAGTTGTAATTTCCCTTTTTAGGAAATTCACTACATGCATTTTACAACAGTTCAACTTCCTACATTAGACACCTCATTAGATGTTTTAAAAAACTAACTGGCTCTCTAGTATAGTATCTCTTGGAGTATTATACATTGTTAATCATCTCTACGAGACCTAGACATTGTTTTTTTATGAAATACAAACAAGATACAACTTTTTTTAAGATAAAAATTCACAGTTTTGTGTTATTGAAACGCCCGTCTCTTGCCAATCTTCTTTATACAAGATGTACTTACATTTCACAGGCAAACATTAATTTATTCTATACCTACTTGTCGTACTTGTGTATATTATTTCTAAGAAACAAAGTAGAAAAGTTTATATTAGAGAGAGATATATATTTTTATTCAGTTTATTGCACTCGACTCTAGTTGGCCTCTACTTAACAAAGAAAACATGCCACCAGGAAAGGTTTCGTGATTTAAACCTATTTGAGTGTAACATTTTCTAAACTTTTGTATCAATCTTGAAATTTACTATTTATTCATGGTTTCCTTCTCATGGCATTTCACGGGTGGTTTATACGTATTTTAATAATGTCGAATGGACACTGTACATTTGTTTTCTTAAAAATGGAAGTGATGATGATGATGGCAAATTTCCTTTTCCTTTTGTTCCGTTTATTTAGTAGGATGCGAAATCCCCATTTTCTTTCGGAACTTCCAGGGTTTCTCCTATCATGCAAAATAATAAATTCCCTATTCCGCTACAATTATTAACAGAAATGAATAAGATAAGAGTCAACGACATGCATTTAGTGAGTCTTATTATTCTTCCTGGCGGTTTCATGCTGTAAGTTAGAATAGGTAATAAACAATCTTATAAAAGAGTTGATTTGATCTCTGGGCTGTCACTGCAGGAAGTTATTATGATTTTTATTTTGGAAACCGCAAGTGAAGGAAATTCTTCAAATATAATTACCCTATAGTAAAATACAATAACCAAATAAATAAGCCACTACTCCTACTAACTCTTACTCAGCCATTGTTAAAAGGTGAATCTAGTAATTTAAAAAGTTATAATTTCAAAGTTTGACATTGTGTTTTATATTTAATGTATCAAGTAACTATAATTCAAAACTAGTTCAATGCTGCTAATCGGATATGACTTGCCAATTTCAAAAGCACTTTTTAATAGTAATGCCTTTAACATTTGCAAATAAATAAGACCTTATGGTATTAGTAATTAGATATACAAATTGATAATATCTAGAATGCACTCACTCATCAAAATTTAATATTCATTTCAATTTCCAATCCACAAGCTACTAAAATAAAACTGCAATAAAGCTGATTGAAAAATGATTTCAAGTGTATAATCTATAAATGCTGATCTAATAAGATTGACATTTCTGGTGTTGGCAGCAACTTTATCCTTTTGTATATGATCCAAGATAAATTTGTCTTCTACTCTTATGGCGACTCAATCTAAAGACTAATGTGCAATTGTTAGTTGTACTTGGAGAGAATGTGTGCAATTTCCAAAAAGCATTCATGCGGGGGCAGGATGTAATCAAATCTTGAAATGAAAGTGAACTGCCAACTCAATCTCGACTAGATATTAGTTTGATCAATTTATGAAAAGGTCTTACTGCTTTAATATTTCGTCCACAATGTTTTTAGTTTACTTGATTTCATATTGAGTTGTATTTTATGACATTAATTCTCATCATCGTCTTCATAAAGATCAAATCACCATACAACCGCACAAGTACGGACTTCAACCATGAGGTGTTTGCTTTTAGTAGGATTAACGAGGGTGAGGGTGAACTCCTTTAGAGATGTTATTAACCTCAATTTGAATAAAGTCAAATTTGCAAAATTCTTTACTTACATAATGCATCGTGGATACATCTCATAGGATTTGTGTCGTGCTCCTTGGAACTATCGTGGCAAACCGTTTTTAAAAAAAAATGAATGTAATGTAAGCGATAATATGATAACAGTGTAAAAGTATGGGAAAGGAATTCAAAGTAAATGAGTCGTAAAAAAACCACGGATTTCTTGTATTTTATGATTTATTCCGTTCATATTGCAATAATATAAAATACCAATATTAAAAAAAACATCCATAATGTTAGTTTTGTATTTATTATTATACAAATTTTATTGAAATTATTCTCATTCTCATAGGTTTGTTATTATGTTAAAGATTTTTTTACACAGGTTAATGATTTTTATTTAAATTTAATAGTTATAATATTTATTATTATTAACTTTTTATTTCATAAAAAACATGGAGGAATATGAATTCACAATTGATTTTAAAGCTCTTTTATTTTAGTTTCGTCAAAACAAAGTCATTCAAACCAAACTTCTTGCATTTAATGTTTTTTGCAATAATATACAGTTGAGGTCTGAAGTATTTGCAAACAAAGAGACTGCAAGATAAAATACTATATTTAAGTAAAAATGACATTTAACAACAAAAATGCGTGCATCCTGTCTGAGCCTAGAAACAAAGTAGAGGTTAATCTTAAGTTCACAAAAAAGCTTTACAGTTCAGTTTAGCATATTTTAGAAAGACTCTCTATAACTGAACATACGCAGGTATTCTTAATTCAAGTTGAACATTCTATTGCTATGTATACACTTTTAGCCGTGAAACTTTACTTTTTAATCATCAAAACAAAATATTAAAAAACCCATTAAGACACACTCACTATACATGTAGAATGAACTTACTTTTCTTTATAAATTTAATTTTAATTCTAAACAAGAACGGAAGTGAAATCTTGAGTCTTAGTACTAATACTAATGTATATAAATAATACTAAACCATAGCTCACAGCAGCTAAGCTGCCAACAATAAGGCAACAAGAGTCATCAGTGTTTTTTTTACTTATACACCCTACCCTATATTTATATTGTATTATTACGATAAAATGATTCTAAAATTATTATTACTGTCTTTTATACAAAGAAACTAGAGTAATCTTAAGAAATATGAGTTGAGTTTCTTATTGAGAATTATGGGTATGGGTAATAAAGGTGTGCAAATTTTGTATTCCAACAGTGCAATAATAATGCTGGGATTTGAAATAACGTGGTGAGAACAAGTGACTTAAGTTCCTGTCCGGAAGTGCACTTTTAACTCGTTACTTCCATTATAATGCGGGAATCTACTTTAGGGTTGGTTCTGGTGTGGTTGATGGTATTTGTATATTGGGTTTATATATATGGATGATTAATCTGTGGGAATGTGGAATAAAGAAAATAATGTAAATTTTAAACTGTGAATCAAATGTACTATACAGTGATATGAAGTATATATGTTATATATGTACACACTGTACTAACTGCTTGGTCCTTGAATATTAATCGAGTTACCATGATCATGAACATTATAATTATGAGTAGGTATACAGATGTATAAGTAGAATATCGTTATTGTGTCTGTACTTATACTACTTGCCAGGTGGATTATTATTACTTTTTATGGGCTTTTAAGTGATGAAAAAATTATAAGTGTCTTTCTGCTCGCAAGTGAATAAATCAAGGGATTTTATTATCTTCACTCTTGTTTTTATTATTCTATTTGAGTTTAATGAAAGGCGGATTCACTGTCAATGAATTTAATTTATGAATTTGGTAGTGGTAAAGGTTATTATTGGAAAAGCGAATTATACTCTTTTTTTGATTAATGATTTAATGAAATCATTAAATTTTAGCTAGATCTTGTGCCAACTTTACTTTTGGTGATGAGATATAGGAAAGCACTTGAAGAAATGTGGTATTTTATAGGATTTGTTTTTTTATTTAATTAATATATTTTTTTATACAATTTTCATTTATTTGCTGCAAGTATATCGCTAACTATTTATTCTAATGTGTTCTTTGTGGTTGTAATGTTTTATGTGATAAAATGAAATTAATTTAATTTTACATGCCACTCAGGTTTCCAATAAGTAAATGATGAAATACATGAATAAACAAATTGTTTCTACTTGATCTAAATCATTTTACAAAAAACTTACAAAAAAGACGTAACATAACATAACAAACGATTTCGCCGCGATTTAAAAAAAATGCTAATTGCTTCATTGATCAAATTATTTAAAGTTTTGAGAACATCACTAGTAATACAGGAAATTAAGATACAAAAAAGTAAGAAATGTACACACCACAAAAGCAAATTTTCCTAGTCTTACATTATTGGATTACTTAGGTTGTTAAGTGTCAATGTGAGTTGTGTTAGTGAAAGTCAACACGTGTTACAAAACGTTAAATCAATCAAAACACAAGCAACAAATTTTACATCTTGAATTTTCATTTACCTAACAATCAGTCACATTGCTAATTTGAGCGTGTAGGAAACAATGATGTAAACTTTTTAAACTACTGCAGCAGCATCCTCCCTAGTCAACCGCTAGGCACTCCTTAATAAATACGCTATCCTCCTCCCAACCTATAAAACCTATACTTACAAATACAAATTTAATATAAAAGCAAAAGAATTATCTTTTGATCAATTGGAAGAAACAGTTGAGGAAATTAAATAAAATTACCACCTAAACGTGGACAATTATGAGCAATTACCATCACCACAATTATTTGAAGTACATTATTATTCTTAAAATCTAATCTAAGACGTGTACGGTAGGAAGTAAATACTATATAGTAAGTCTTAGCTACCAGTTGTAATAAGTTACCTATCATTCATTGAGCTACTGTTCTATGTTCGTCCTGACAAAGTAAAATCACAATTACTTTTTTATACACTCAAACCCAGATTGATTCTTTACCTAAAACTTAAGAGAATTTTTAGGTAAGTCACGATGATCACGAATCCAGTAGTAGTGGTTCATATGATGACGAGTATTTGCATATTTAATTTCCTCTGCATAAACAAAATGAATGAATAGAACAAATAAAAAACATTCGTATGCACACACATTCCTTACGCACTGATGAAGAAATCACAGCATTTACTTTATTCCTTTACTACCTTTAGGTACTCATCCATTCATGGTATTACTAATAGAGGAAAAAGAAAGATTAAAACTCGTCGGATGAAGCTTCTTTGTGAGTGACAATAGAGACACATTATATTATTTGCGTAGTCAATTGCACAATTAAGAGGTTTCGATTTCCTCTTCGTAAAAGAACCCCTATGTTATTGTGTTTTATCCAAAATGTGTACCTACTAAGCGGCGCATCAGGAATACAAATGTTCTTTGTGGTGAAACATTGATGATTTTAAAGTAGGTAGTGGCCCTAGTGGTGTAAGAGGTTGTAGAATGACGATTACGGGATAAGTATTGTATTTAAAATTAATACAATGCTTATTGACTATAATATGCAAATCGGCACCTGCAGCTTCTTCAAAATTCATTGAATCATATTTACTTATTTGCATTTGCATTGCAACAAAAATAACGAATAATACAAATTTCAAAAATTTTGTTTGCATTCTTCATTCACATTGTTCTTCTTAGGTACGTACCTAAATAATGTAACAATAATACACAACGCATGAGATGAGGTGTAATAATGTACATTGCATTATAATATTCAAAATAATCCAGTCATGTCTTTAGAAAAAAGTTATTTGTAATATGGTGTGGCGTTGGTCTCGTTTGTCTTGTTATCCGGTAATTTGTTCTATACAATACGAACAAATGTAAGTAGGTAATAGTTTTGATGTCATTTTAATCCTACTTTCAATTTCATTTAGAATGCGATACCCATTTGTCGACTGGGCCACTCCTTATTTTTTTCTCTTTTGTTTCTTACATATGATAGATCTCCTCTTACAAGTTTTTTTAATGCGTCACAATTCCCATTAAAAATATTAGCACCAAGTGACCAAGTAAAATGCATATGATTATAGTAACATTAAATAATATTTTTTTATTAGAAGAGTAGATGCATATGTGTGTGGCTTGTCTTAACAATCGGCATTATAACAAAACCAAAGTAAAGGTGCTTATACTGAATATTACACAATTTGCATAGAAGCGAATGGTTTCCTCTGATTGTTACTGCAATCCTATCTATCCTTCCATGTCATTCAAAATTTGTAGAATATATGTTATTTTATGCAATTGTATTATGTGTTGGTTGACAAGACAAGACAAATATTGCGTTAAATCAATACAAACGTATAGTTTTACAGGTAAACTTTCATATTTTGAAAAAAAGTTATTGAATCTAAAGTATGTATTGAAACGCAATTAATTTCAACCTTGAGGTTTTGAGATGAGATTATTTACATACTTCAAGAATTGTTTATTTGTCTGACTCAATTTAATAATAGTCCTGCAGATAAGGGTTTTTACGATTGAAAAGAAGAAAATATGTGAAATTGGCGAAATTTGCTATCAATGTGCATTGTGGCTGTTTGCTATTTTTTCATAAGGAAAAATCATTGTTTATAACAAATAATCGATAGAATAATTTAGGAGTTAGACAATTATTTGATGAGGAATAAATTGAATTTGGCTTCAGTCGTAGTTTGATTAATGTAGAGATCAGTGAATTCTAGTTTCCAGCTGTTTGTGCTTGAACTTTATGAATGTCATTGTTGAAGCCTATAAAATGGAAAGCAACAACTTTAATTCTCCTCCGGAAGAAAACAATTCCGAATTTTTGTAAGGTTATATTTGTTCAATGGATAAAAGAGGGTTGAAATGAAGTGTCATTAAAAATGTTACATGCATAGTGCATGCTGTGTCTCAACTAGCTGGAAAGAATGTTACAAAAATAACAAAATCGTGAGACATCTAACTGTTTGTCTCCTTGAGATAGGATTTTTACTTGACCTGATGACCTAATCGTCCATAACAAGCTGCAAAACTATTTCTATGACTAATAACAATAACAGTAATGAGTAGCTTTTTAAGAGAGTAGCTTTTTTTATTTGGTAGTCCTTGGCTAATTGTGAGCTAATGACGACAACGAGCAAACAATGGAGACATCATCATCCTCAATTAGCACATGGAGATTTAATAATGTCTCAATTTTCTCAATTATTTTTTAATAAAATAAGCCATTAATTTAGTACTTATATTACGATCTTAGTTTGACATGCATTAGATACCTTAATAATCATGGAGAATTCAAAAGGATAAATAAAGTGGATAAGTTTATCCAATAGTTTTAGCAAAATTTTGTTGAATATTTATTTGACTTTTATAGTTTTTAAATTTTGCTTCGATCTTATTGAAAGAAAAAAATCTTAAAATTAAACATGAGTTCAAAAAATTTTAGAAGCCCTTTGCCGTGAACTTTGACTCAAGTCTCAGTGTGTCATTTACAACTAACAATGTTTGTTCACATTCCTGTCTTGTCTAATAAATCCCGTCTATTAAAACGTCTGGTTATAATTGTCCTGAAAACAAAATTATGTTCTTATTATATAAACCTACTTACTGTTAATCCACAATTTATCTCCACTGCTAAAATTGCAAAAGTCGAATGTCAATAAACTTGTCATCAGTAAGAATAGAAGGGCATTCTTAAAAAGAATCTCACAGCTCAAATTTGTAAACATTATCACTCTATCATATCATTTCAATAAAACTAATGTATAATGCTAATGCGATTCAAACAATCATATATTATAAGGCATCGTATACTACGTACGAGTAGATAAAACATATTTATGAGATATTATTACAATAAACAAGTGTAATTATCATGTAGTTCATCAGTGACGCCGATAAAACTCAAGAATTCTTAGAAACTAAAGAAAACAACTTGGCTTGATAAAAATGCAAATCATAAGAAAAATTCCTTCATATTTTCGCATTTCGATATTTCTACTACGTATGCTGACTTAATTAATTCATTACTCTTAATTAGTCCACATTCTAATAAGAACAAGAGGCAGCACGCATATCAAATCTTGTATACCTTTTTGAGCTACACAACTTAGTAAATAAATTACCCTTAATGCTACTACTACTACTGAGCTTAGAATTACTTTTTCAAACATTAAAGTTAACAATATACAAAGTATAAGAAAAAAACAGAAAAAATGTGAAAAGGGATTGTGCATGAGCTACCCCTTTGTCCTGCTTCCTCTTTGCAGCCTAATTCACACCAGCGCGACCGACCGGCATGCATTTCTTGTGACGTTGAATCTCATATGATCATTAAGTGTTGATGTGATCTGAATGGCTTTCAAGATTTGCTTGGATGCCTTTTCAATGTATTTTTGAATCTAAAGCAAAAATAGTTCTAGTTAAATGCATGGTTGGTAACTCATTTTTTAAGGTTTCATTTAGGAAAGTACCAGTACGGGAGTACGGGTGTAAATAATATTTATTTTTAATTTGATGTTGAAAAAATTCTAAAAAAATCTAAGGAAATCATTTTACAAACGAGGTGAAAAATCATTTTCCTTCAAAATAATGGATTTTTTTTGTTTAAAGTAATACATCAATTTTAATACGAAACTTTAGTTAAAAATCTGCTCACGACTTTGTGGCAAAACTAATAGCTTCTAAGTTAATAAATGAGTATTCTCCGTTTCGTAACTTAATATCATTCTATAATATTTTGTAGCCCCGGAAGTGCAACAAATATTTTGATTAATATTTACCTTATTCTATTTCAGTGATTCTGAGATGGAGTTGCTTTTTAGAGAAATTTTTCAGTCGTGGTGACACTATTTTACGCATGTAATTTTGTAAGTTGAGTCTATCTAGGCGCTAAGCTCATTCTAGAGATTTGCATGAGATTTGAAACTACCTTAGGGTTTTTTTTAAATCCATACATTAACTAAATAACCATAGTGGTAATACATCTCCTCTGTAATTACTACTCAACTTTTGCTCTCTCAAAATTAATAAAACAAAAGCTTCTCTTCTGATCCGTATTAGCTAAAAAGCCTCAACACAGACTATATTATGTATCCAAAACGAATTCAAAACAAAACTGAAACCTCAAACCAAACTGTAAAGTAGTAAACACGTGCTTGGTGAATCTCCTTCAACTAAAACCTTACCATAGCATAAGAGTAGTCATTAGCGTCACAGGATAATCATCATCATTATCATCATCACTATCATCTCCATATAATATTCGTTTTTAAACAATCTTTCTATTTCTTTTGTGCTAAATAAACCACCAAAGTAGCCACATATTATTATATAGCAGCTTGTTGAGAAGTTACCTCAAAATTTAAAATTGAAATCGAGAATAAAAGAGGCGAGACTTAGTCCAGATATAAAATAAAACACTAACATTATTTACATTGACTTATTAGGAAAACGAAATCAAAGATGCAATCACACAAATTACATTACACTTCTCACATCATCTTAAAAGACAATATGCATTAGAATATTATATTACATGCCACAAAAGTAAAGAAACATAACAAGATCCAATCTGTATGTAAAAGCTTTAAAAAAGAGATTAGATGAAAAGATAAACTACTCCGTGGATCTCTTTATCCACTATCTCTTTACACATTAATGGCTCTTTTAAGTGTTGAATAATTACAAAGTATTTACTCTGATCTCATTTGCACAAAAACTATATAAGGAAAAAAACCACATCTGTATTACCATTATCTTCCCCTTCATTTAGATTTTTTTGTTCGAAACACGCTACTACTACACTAAAGACATTATTATTATTATTACACTACACTACTGTGTTGTGGTTAAACTTTAGTAAAATAATAGAAATGACATGAATTATCAGTCAAGTCATTAGTCACGAATAATGTATCTGTGTGATA
>JAQGAA010000353.1:0-24371 GCA_034696425.1 Isotoma viridis
AAAGTAACTTCTTGTGAAAGTCTCTGCATTCGGAATCGCATTTATTGTTGTAAAACGCTTTCGCATTTACTTTTAAAATTTCTGTACTGAAATTCTTAGGGAACTCTTCCTCAAAGAAATTTATAGTTTCAAAAAGTAACTTCTTGTGAAAGTCTCTGCATTCGGAATCGCATTTATTGTTGTAAAACGCTTTCGCATTTACTTTTAAACTTTCGAGTTTTCCTTTCGCCTGTTCAATAATTTGTGGCAATTTCTCCTTGCGAGTTTGAAACTCAGCTTGGATTGCCTTCTCTAAGTTTTCATTGGCTTTTAGTACCCAGACTGATGAAAGAACTTTCAGCATATTAACTGATGATACATCTGTGTTCATAACTAACACTTTCAACTTACAAGATTCATGAATTTCGCCGAATTGCTTTTCATCTAGGCAGTTCAGCTGACGAGAATCCATTTCCATCTTGTAAATTTCAAGACATTTGGGAACACATTCCATTAATTTCTCCTTTGTTTCATCAACTTGACACTGGACTGTGTTCCGGTATGACTGCAAACTCTCTTCTATTTTAGAATTCAAAGTTGAGCACAAATTCAAAACTATTGGCAGTGGCAGAGTTTTACCTTTCTGTAACAAAAGCTGTTTTACTTTTCGGTTCAATTTTCGGTGCTCAATGTCCAGCTGGTCTATCGAAACAAAGCCTTCATAACTTTCAAGAGAGTTTTTCATGTTAGTTACATATGCCTCGTGCAATCTGGGAATTTGTTCTATGATTTCCGATTCCAATTGTTGAATTTTAATTTTGTGGTCCTTGAGGATTTCCGTCATACGTTCTTCCAATCTCTGTCCTAATTCTAATTGGAATTGTTCTGCTTTTTCTGAAGGAAGCCAATTGAACTTCTCTGGAACATTAATTTCTTTTACAATGCTTCTGCTAATTTCAACAAACTCTTCTTCAGACAACAACCGTGGTCCTTTCATTCTGGCAGCCATAGCCTTATTATATTTCTCGATCTCTTGTGAAATCCCCTTAACCCATTTACTATCAAACTTAAATTTATGCTTTCTTTTGATCTCTTCAAAAGCCATCGTAATATTATTTTCTAATATATCCTCCTGACGTTTTGCTTCTTCTGTTCCACAAATATCGCCAAACGAATTTGCCAGGATGTCTTTAGTAAATTTTTTCAACTCGATTTGATGTATTCTTTCAACATTTTGCTCTGAATATACAGCATCAATTCCAATTGCGGATTCCATTGCTTCCACGTACGATTTTGTCATGTCAGCAACAAGTTTAGCAGCATTATTGGCAGCTTCGTTGTGGGCATCTGAAACCTCAGTGAATTTCTTGGTTAAGATTTCACTTAATTTTGTCTTGAGTTCATTCAGGGCTATATCTCGAATCTTCAAGTTGTCAAATTTGATTGAATCTTCAAATCTTTGCAGAGCTCTTGCTTCTTGTTTTTGGTGAAACCTCATTATACTCTTTATTAAAACGTCTTTTAACTCAAACGCTGACAAAAATGTGTCCATTTGATATTTATATTCTTCTGCTAGGGTATAAATCAGTTTTTTATATTCTAACTCTTTAGTGGTTAGTTTATACGTGTTTTCACTCTGCATCGTGTCGTCTACATTTTCTAAGAGGGAATTAAGTTTTGTCAGTGATTCAGAGGCAAGTTCGGATTCACTAGGATCACATTTCTGTTTGAATTCCATCCTTATTTTTGCTTGAACAGAGGCAAGGATGGCACTTAGTTCTTCAACCAGAAAAGTCTTATCCTTTACTTCCAACTCAACAGTGTCTTTATACAATGACACAAGCTGCTGCGGAATATTTGCAAACAATTTCGATTTCTTCAAAGAATTCTTAATCCTTAAACGTAGAAACAGTTTGTTGAATTTATCTAACAGATGAGTTTTGTATTTGGTGATTTGATCCTGGCTATTATTGCTGGAACTGATTGATTTCACTCGGGTGTCGAATTCTTCAATAGTTTGTTTTTCTATTACTTCCCTCAGGGATTTCAACTGCTGGAAAGAGAGGAAGTCTTGGCCTTGAAGAATCTTCTCTAATACACAAGTTACAGAAGAGAGGAATTCTTCAACCAGTTGTTCCAGCTGTTTTTCAATGTCTTGAACTGGTGAATTAGCCATAACACCATAAGGTTTCGATTTCCTGGAATTCCAGTTCCTCCTTCACAAGGTACACAAGGTATCAGAGTAGACAAAATCCTAATAAATTAGAAATGACAGTTAATACTCAATAATGTTGACCAACATTATATTGTATGCAAATAAATATGCATAAATACAAAATAACAAAACCATTTATTAATTGTGTATTGAACCTTTGACCTTAATTAAGGCACCCCAGGTTCAGTTGCAGCAAATGCAAAGCAATTCACAATTTAATTATTAAAAATGACTCATCAAACAAAACAGTGACACTGACACACACACACTGCACACTGCGGCGCACCGAAGAAAGATAGTTTTTAAAAATCTAATACACAATAATTCCACAACCTAATTAATTAAAAGTATTAACCTTCAACCTTACCTCTTAAACTGTGAACTGACCTTTGACCTTTTCTCCACAACTGTTCTCCAAATCTGTAATGTTTTAAGAGCTGTCCTGAGAGTCCTGACTGTCAACTTTACACAAACATCTTCTGTCTCTGTCGATGACACGGTGACGCGCGGTGACACTTCCACTCACAAGATCAGGACGAGAATGATTAGAACAAAGAAAAAATGCCTCCTTCTAAATTGCATAAGAAAGAGAACAAAGAAAAAGACTTGTCATAAATCACGAATAATTATTAACTAATTCATTCATCAATCTAGTCAAAAAGTTGACCCAAGACTTATATAAAATTAAGTTTAAACTTTAAAACACTATTTTGAACCCTATAGGCTACTATTCAAAATATCATCAAACGAAACAATTGTAAATTTAAATTATTTTTACATTTAAAAAATTTAAGTTACATTATTTATGGAAGAAGTAATATTGTAACAATTGAACCTCGCAAATGCGTCATGCTGTCACACTGACAGTCGGAGTTGCACTCCATGCGCAGTGGCAGTCACACTGGACCTAGCTGGCTATACGCACTTACGCACACACACACACCCTACATTGCACACAGAACTGCACATGCACTTCTACTGCATTTACATTTTGCCTACACTGCGCGCTGTACTAGTACTACTGACCTACTAACCTACTGACCAACTGACCTACTGACTGACTTCCTTCTTTGCTGTGCTTTATTCTGCATTCTTCATTTTTGCATGCATTTTCTGCAATCGCCAATTTCGCCAATATCAGTCAGTGGTGTGTGTGTGTGCACATGCCCCCCGATCTCTATTCTGTGTGTGCACATTGGACAATTGGACTATCCACTATAAATTAAATAAGTTTTTGTATTTTATGTTTTTTGTCTAGTCCACACATTCAACAGGTGACAGGTGTCAGAGGAGTGAGTATGAGTATGTTTCACTCAAATCAGGGTCCTTGGTGACAGATGACAGATCTGCGACAATTTGAGACCAAGATGAAGAAAGAAGAAGAATTTGACGAGACTTTGTTAAAGAAATGTTTGGATGAATTCAAAAAGAATCGTATGAAAGCGATGATAAGCCTTTCTACAAATGTTGATGATTTGATAAGTGATCCACAAAGAAGCTCATCAAACGCTGCTTTAAATCCTCCAGTTCTTTCAATCAAGACTTCTCCAGACTCTTCACCTGCTGCTACCTCTTTGACACAGAAGATGAGACCATCCTGTTCGAGTTCACTTTTCAGGAAAGAATCTGAATCCACATCTGTTGGAATCCACTTCGGTTTGGATTTCCTATCAGTGGGAACTTACAATAATGGAACTTACCGGAAGTTATATGGACCCCGTCCTAATACCATTGTCTTAGGAAATGATGAGATTCAAATAGGAATACCTCAGCCTCAGCAATCGTTTCCTGGAAAGACTGGAAAGTTCATCGAATTCAAATCGGCATGTGCTGTTAAAGATTTTACAAAACTTTATGATGCCGAAGGAGGAAAGGGTTTCAGGATAGAAGAAATCGTTGCACTCATCCTTTCAAAAATCCATGAAATAGTCAAGTCCACTTTACACACCTCCGACCTCTTCTATGTCATCTCTTTCCCTACATTTTTCAATCACTCGATGCGTGGAGCAATGATTGACGCTGTACAAATCGCTGGACTAAATGCCACACTCATAAGAGAATCTTGCGCTCTTATGTGCAAACATGTTTACAATGGGAACATCCAGCCTAAAATAACTAAACGATTCCTTGTTGCGATTGAAGATGAGAATGGAAGCGATTGTGATGTGGCATCATACACATTTCAAAACAAGAATATCAACATAAGTGAAGTAATGAGTTATGCAAGCATTTCCCCAGAATCACTCCTGAATTGGTTCGGAACAAAGTGGAATTGGGACGGCCCTGTGCCGGGCATCAAAGTAGCCCTAGAAGCACTCCTGAAAGGGTTTTGCCACCCACCAATTGTCCTTTTGTGTGATTCATCCAACTTTCAGCGTAACACTAAGCTTATTCGGGAAGCAGTGCCAAGAGGACTTTATAATTGTCCAAGCCAAACAGCTAGTATCTTTCAAGCTGGATTTTCTGAAATTGTTGAAGGGACATCCATGTTGGCAGCTTACTCAAAAGAAACTTCGTTTAGAAAGGAGTGGGGCAAGAAAACTTTAGGAATTGGATTGACTGAATTGTTGAATTCATCGAAGCGAGGTGATTTCCCAGAATTAGTTAGAAGTCGAATCCAGCACATTGGGGAACGGTTAACTTCTCCAGAGCTTGTTGCAATTGCAGCCGATATTAAGGAAAAGGTTGAGGACGATTCGAGGAATTTACTTAAAGCCAAGAAACATGAGAAACAAGTCGAGACCAGTTTGGAAAAAGATCTTGAAAATTTGAAGTTATGAGAAGAAAACTACGAAAACCTTTCCTATGCAAGTGAGTGAAAAAATACATTTAAAAAATCTAACAAAAGATTTTACAAACTTGTAATGACATTTCTAAATATCAGTTAACTATTTTTCATTCCATAGCTGACATAGCTGATTAAGAAGATGGAAGATCGCACCTCTTGAAGATATTCCATTCATTCAAAAGACAAAGCAACAAATATCTAATGATTAATTAATTAGGTAATATCTGTTGAGCGTGAATATTCTTCTTTATAAAATAATATCTAATAGTAAACGTTATAAAACAATCGATAATTGATTTTTGAGTAGATATTTAGAAGCGTTTCGTTAAACCATTTTTAAGTTAATTAAGTTTATGAATGGAGACGCAAGGAATGATTTTCCTTTAGAATTTCCTGAATTTGTAAAAAATTAATTTGTAAAAGTAAAACCGCTACTCCTAATTTAGGGTTACGAACGAAATGTGTTTTAATTTTTTAAATCAGTAATCTGAAATTTATTGATTCAAGTCAAGAAGTGGATGAAATCAAATCAAATTGAATTAGTTTCAATTTTGTAATAAATTATGTAATTTATTATTCCAACTCATTATTTACAATCAAAATCTTACCACTTATCAGAGTTATTTATATCTCAATAATTGAAAATGAATGCAAATTCAAATTGAATCATAAATGCTTTGCTTAATATCGTAATTTCAAATAAATTGTTGAGCTACATCAATCTTTCGTGTGCATAAATTCAGATAAATGACACCATGATTCTTGAAACAAAATATTTATCAATATTACCTCTTAAATAGTAAGAAAAACAATATAATTACTTAAGCAGGGAAATAATTAAGCATTTTGTATAGATAGCAAATATTTCAAATGCAAAAAGCCTTTTAAAAGTGCCATTATCCTTAATCTAAATCCATATTTGACTCGTCCACTCTAAAAAATATTAACAAAATATTCAACATAAGTTATTCACTTCTTAGAAATCACCAGAAATAAAAAGTTGATAGAATAATATTGTCAAACATATATTTACTTTTCCTTCAAAAGTTTGATTTCATCTTTAGTCAGCCCGTGTCGCTCCGACTGAATTTCAATTTCTTCATTTCCGCCTGTAGATCGACAAACCGCTTTGACATGAAGGAGACCTTCTTGGTCGCATGAAATTGTTATGTCAATCGGCTCTCGACCCGGCAAACGTGGTGGGATACCTTTCAACAGAAAATTTCCAAGAAGATTGTTTTGTTTCGCAACCTTTTCTTCTCCTTCATAAATATTAATGCCAACTTCCGTTTGATTTCTGTATACAGTGACATAGGTCTCCGTTTTCTCCACAGGCACTGGAGTATTTTTCGGAATTATTACTGAGAAACGTCCGCCCAAGATGGAAATTCCCAAGGATAAAGGGGTAACATCTGAAAACTTAATGTGACCCAAACTAGCCGCTTTGGAACCGTTCAGAATAGCAGCGTATATCGCAGCCCCTTGAGCAACCACTTCATCCGGGTTCAGATTCATGTTAAGAACTTTACCATCAAAAAACTCTTTAAGCAGTTGCTGAATTCGCGGAATTCTTGTTGACCCACCGACTAAAACCACATCATCGATATTAGATTTATCCAAATTTGCATCCACTAAGGCTTGCTGCACAGTTAGGATTGTTTTTTGGAACAATGATTCATTCATCATATTGAAATCTTCTACCGTTACACTGATTTCCATGTCCACAGATTCAAAGATCCGATCCACTATAACCTTTGCAGACTTGGCATTGGGTACTGACAGGTTAATCTTTGCTTGTTCACATTTGTGTCGAATTCTTCTAAGCTTCCGGTATTTTTCATTCTTCGGCAGCTTATCATCATTAATGGATAAACCATGGGCTTGGCGAAACTTTTCGATACAAAAGTTGACCAAATTGTTATCGAAATCTTCTCCACCCAAATGAGTATCACCTCCAACAGCCTTTACAGTCAATTCGCCTCCTTTTACTTCCATGATTGAAATGTCAAAAGTTCCACCTCCAAGATCGTAAACAAGGATTGTTTTGGGTTTAATATCCGTGTAATTCAAACTGTAGGCAATAGCTGCGGAAGTTGGCTCGTTAATAAGTTGTAAGACTTTCAGTCCAGCGAGATCTCCAGCAGTTTTTGTTGCTTGTTTTTGGGCATCATTGAAATGCGCCGGAACTGTGATGACTGCGCTTTTGATCGTGCAACCCAGATGTGTCTCTGCGTCTTCCTTCAACTTTTTCAAAATCTTTGCCGAGATTTCTTCAGGAAAATAAGTCTCTCCATGTACTTTAATCTTTGGCCGATTCTTGTCATTGATAACTTCAAAAGGCCATAATCCGATGTCTTTTTGAGTTATCGGATCCGCGAATTTTCTTCCAATTAAACGCTTGGCATCAAAAATAGTCAAGTTAGGATAAATGACAGACTGGTCCTTAGCTGATTCCCCAACCACAATGTTGTCTTTCGTTTCAAACAAAACGTAACTTGGAACCACTTTCTTGTGAGTATTTCTATCCGGAATCATTTCAGCCATTCCATTTCGGTAGACAGAGACGCATGAGTTTGTAGTCCCAAGATCAATTCCAATCACAGCGTCCACCAGTTCTGCAGCTTGTAGATTATTTTTGTCCTTGTACTTCCGGAACGCTTCGGTCAAAGTAGTTCCAAATTTTTTCTGAACGTTTCTAGTCTGTGGGATTTCGGCTGCAAAAAATTTCTTGGCTTCTAAAACAGCTCGACGATGAAAGTCTTCTAGGCATTTGAAACTGTAACAATGTGTAGGATTAATTCTCCCTTCCATTTCTTTATTATAAATTCTAGTCGCCCTAATCAGTTCCAACTCAAATTTATCGGGTTCTGGTTCCCTAGCGAGCATCCATTCTGCATGCGCTTCGTGAAGCGCTTTCTCAAGTTCGGGAGTAACGAAATTATTCATGAATTCCGCGTCAGGAAACGTGTAGTTTTTTCTTATCAACAAGTTAAACTTGTTTGTGCATTCTTCAATAAATTTGGACAGTTGGGGTTCAGGATCATTCATTTTCATGAGTTTACCAAGTAAATCCGATTTAGTTTGTTTGATCGACTCCTTGACTTCTACTTCGACGTGCTGTCTCTTTAATACGTTTTCATTTAGAACGAACTCCAGATTCTTCTGCAGTTCTTGGACAAGCTGATCTTCGTACACTTTAGGGTCCACAGTCACTGGTCCACCTTGAGTGTAATTTTGAATTTTATTGAGTCCGTCATTAAGAGCTGTGATATGCATTCCTTCAAGCTGGTCATTGGTAAAATAGGAATAATTTCCGTGACGAATTGCCTTTTCCATTCTTGACTTAAACCCTTCGGCAATGTCTCTGACAGCTCTTTTGGTCATTGCATCAAAAAGATCACTTTTTTCTCGGAAATCTTTCAAAACCATTTGATACTCCTGCTCAAGTTCCTTCTCAAGGGCTTGTTTTTCATTAAAGAATTTTTCCATAGTGTAATTCTTAGGGAATTCCTCTTCAAAAATCTCAAGAGTTTTACAAATAGCTTGAGTGTGAACTTCTTTGATGTCGTTTTCATTTCTTACTTTTGACATTTTTGATTGAAATCCATTGTTGTAGAATCCTTTAGCTTTTTCTTTCAAGTCCCTTAGTTTCTCTTCCTTTTTTCGAATTTCTCGTAGTAATTTGTCCTTATGAGTTTGGAATTCAGTTTGGATTTCAGTTTGCAACTTTTCCTTAGCTTCTTCCACCCAAGCCGGAGGAACTCCTTTGAAAACCTTGGTTGACAAACGATCCATGTACGCAACAGCTCGAAGTCGGTTGGAATTGTGAATTCGCTGAAATTGAACTTCATCCAAGCAATTCCTTTGACAAGATTCCATTTCATTCGAGTAAATTTCCAGACATTCGGGTACGCAATTCAATAATTCTGTTTTCTTTTTATCAAATCGGCTCTGGATTGAATTTTGGTAAGAGGAGAAACTGTCCTCTATTCTTGAGCTCAAAGTTGAACTAAATTTTTGAAGTACTGGCTGTGGAAGAACTTGACCCTTCTGGAAGAAAGCCTGTTCTACTCTTTGATACGCTTGCTGATGTTCAAAGCGCAACTGGTCCAGAGGGATAAACTCTTGATTTCTGGTAACAAATTGTTGTATTTCATTCTTGTAAGATTCGATCCATTCTGGAACCTGTTGATTTATTTCTTCTTGGAGTTTTTCGATTTTCTTACCATTTTCGGAAACAATTTCATTTAAACTTTCTTCCATCTTTTCCTTCAGCTCTGACTCGAATAGTTGTTTGTGCTCAGACGGGAGCCAGTTCAACTTTTCACACGCATCGATTATGTCAGATTGCACTTGACGATTGTGTTCCACAAGTTCATCTTCTGTTAGCAATCGCGGTCCCCCTGCCAAAGTAGCCATTACCTCGTCATATTTTGCAATAGCATTTGAAATCCCATTGGTCCATCTCTCATTCAAATCTGATTTGTGTCCCTGAATTTTGTTTTTGATTTGAATAAAAGCATCTGCAATATTCTTGTTCAAAATCTCCTTCTGACGGTTTACCTCGTCCATTCCACAAATCTGATAAAGTCCAGACATTTCATTCTTGGCTATGTTCGACTGCATTTGATGCTCCTTGTTCACGTCTTTTTCCGAAGTTTCTGCATCAATCGCTGATTCCATTGATTCCACATAAGATCGTGTGATTCGGGCGACAAGTGCTGTTGCACTTTTGGAAACTTCCGTTTGAGTCTTCGCAACCTCAGTTGTCACTCTGGTAAAGATTTTATTAACTTTTGTTCGCAATTCGGCCAGAGCAGCGTCTTGAAGCTTCGGATTGTCAAACTGTATTGAATTTTTAAATTTTTTAAGAATACGTTGTTCACATTTTTCATGAGTTTT
This sequence comes from Isotoma viridis, assembly GCA_034696425.1. Classification (NCBI taxonomy): domain Eukaryota; kingdom Metazoa; phylum Arthropoda; class Collembola; order Entomobryomorpha; family Isotomidae; genus Isotoma; species Isotoma viridis. The sequence goes on from JAQGAA010000353.1 coordinate 9,885, forward strand.
CATTAAGGTTTCTTCTGTAATTGTTTTGAAGTTTGTTTCTGGCACGGCAATATCTAACATTTCTTCATAGTAATCCGTGAGCTTATCAAAAATGTCTTCGCATTCAATTTCTTTCTTTGTCAGCTTACTATTGTTTGTGTCCTGGAACTGGTTGTCGAGATTTTCTAGAACCGAATTCAGTTTTGGAAGAGCTTCAGAAAAAAATTCGGGTTCTCTGTTGCCACATTTCTGTCCGAATTCCGCCTTCATTTTTTCTTTAGCTAAAGCAAGGATTCCTTTGAGTTCTTCCACGAGACAAGTTTTTTGATTGATTTCTCTTTCAACAGTGTCTTTGTATTTGGATGCAAGCTGTTGAATAATGGCTTCCAGAAATTTTGTCTTCTTTTCAGAATTTTCAATTCGAAATTGTAGGAAAAGTCGACGCAGGTTGTTGGACAAAATTGACTTATATTTGAAGACTTGATCAGGAGGAATGCTGTTGGATTGAACTCCCGATCCCGTCCGGGTAGAAAATACTTCCATGGCTTCTTTGTATTGCCCTTCACATACAGATTTTAAGGCTTTGATTGAAAGGAAATCATGACGCTTAAAAGTGTTTTCCAAGGCTTGGGCCACAGGAGAAAGGGATTCTTCAACCAGTTGTTCCAACTCGCTTTCCCCAAGCGCTTCACTTTGTACAAGCTTTTCAGGAAGTAGGGACAATCCTGAAATGGACAATGGATGCCCTTGATTGTCATCCATCTTGATTGAGATTGAGCCCCTATATTTAAACAGTAGACAATAATTCAGCTAAATTACATTGTACAATTGTACAAATAGAAAAATTATGCAATGATTGCCATCGCTTTTAAGCTTCTGATTATCGGTTTAATAAATGTAGCAAACTCCCATAATAAAATATGATAAGAAGCAATCAAAGGAAATCTTACCCAAGTCAAATCAGTTTGAGAAATAATTAATTTGGTCAATCTTTTGTTTATGTTTGGAAGTTTTCCCCTCACTTCTCAACTATCGCCTGGAACTCTGACTCTAAATCTTCTGCTTTTGTGTTCTGGGTTGATTTGATGCTTCTACATTTTATATTCAAAAACTTTAAAATTCATGAAAAGTAATATATTTCTTAAACTAACAATCAACGAAGATTTATCAATAATCAAAATTAAAGAGAGTTTAATGATTCTTTTAAGCATATAGTAGTGTGTACACTAATGCACTTTAATTAACTTACCTTGAACCGACTTAACCGCACAATTAATTAATAAATGATTAATAATTAGACTCTGCCGGTAGAAATACTACTTCCTCCAATGTTCCACTCCACTTATATTAGGTACACTCTGGTTACACTGAGCTGCATTTACACTGGATTGGATTTGAACTAGAATTATAAATTACAAGTAATATTATTATAACACTGGAACAAAGAATACAAACAAATAATGTTACAGATTAGTCATGGTCATATATTAAAATAGTATTATAATAATAATATGTGTATGAAATTAAGATAACGATACGTTTGCTTTTCAGACAAGGGTTTATATTAGTTACCATCAAAACTCACGTAGCATTATTTTTAGTTATTTAGTTAAGTCTTAAATATTTCATAGTGTCTATGATCTACCAAAACTGCCCTTGTGGAACTACTCAGACCCAGAGGTACAAAAGTCACGTTAATGTTTGTACATTTATATTGCCCTATTTGTTTTAAAGAAATCTCTGTTCCTTATGAAAAAGCTTAATTTCATTTGTCACCAAGACTCGTCTCTTCTGAATAATCTCAAATGTCAGTTAGAATATGAATCCTATAAAGCTATGAGAGATTAAATCAAGAAACCTACACGAGACTAAATATTATGACTTATCAGTTTAATAATATTTAAGGCGACAGTACAAGTCTCGTAGTAATAAGATTCATAATATAAGAAGACTAAAATGCTTCTTAAAAGATATGTAATTGTGTTACGGTTTGTCTTTTTCAAGGTTTTTACCCTTGCTAATAATATTAAAATAACATTTTCTGTCGTTTTGTCTTCTGCATACAAAAGCTGATGTTAGAAACGTTGGCTGAACTAAAAGTACTTGGTGGCAGTAGTGGCAGAAAGCAAGAGATTTGCACAATTGTATTAAATATTATGCAGATCATAAAAAGGCCAGTAAGAAATAATATGGAATTGCTTGCATAATATATCCCTATATCTTTTTCTCTAAACATAATATTTAAATGAATCATTAACTAAATAAAAAATGAGTTTTGATAACGATTCCGAGAAACAGGATTTTTATAAATATTATTTAGTTAATAGAAACGCACGTGCTTACTTTTTATTACTATTATCATCATTCATTTTACCCAAATGCCAAATAATAAATCACACTTCATCCACTTCAACCTAAAAATGCAAATAACACTTTTTATAAAAATCCTTAAGTAAACAGGATGCAAAGGATAAAAAACATTTTATCATTTTTCAGTTTTTACCTGTAAGATAATAATATGAATCTCATTATGCAATACGTAAAAATCTCGCATTTTTAGCCAAGTAGAAAAACTCTTATTATAAGCTCCAATATGATATTTTATTTTTGATTTTTATTTATCAATTTTAGAAAAAATCAAGTTTGTATTAAATTACAAATTATCATTTACATAAGAATCGATTTTATTCAAAAATTTCATTATTTTTCTGAATTCTGAATTGATGCAATTGCTATTGCTTATTAGCTTTTTCAACTAATTTTTTCAAAATGGAATCCACATTTTCAATCGCTTCTCTCCGCCGCATACGCAATGAGTCTTCCACATCCACGTTCAAATCGTCCAATTTCATTTGAATCTTTAGACCAGTTTCTTCCAAAATTTTGAATTCTGGAGTATTTTCTCCACAACCTCCTTGGAAGCGTTTTGCTTTTTGTTTCAACGTTTGAATCTCTTCTGTCAAGTCATTAAGCTTATCAAGTTCTGCAGATCTAGGGCTTTTGGGACGGGCAGGAATTTCTGTTGAATAGAGCAACCAAAATGTTTAATTTTTGTATGAAACCAAGTAAAATGCATTTTTAATTTTAAAAAAATCATTTTGCAGCTTTAACAGTTTACCTTTCTGATGTTTTGACACCTTGCCTGCTACACAACCCATGTTTGTTAAGCTCCCACTGGTCTTTTTCAAATGCTCATTAAATTGTTCTTCAATTTCAGGGTATCGATCCCTTGCACGGATGCTTATCTTCTTAAGGCTCAATTGTTCCGGTGATTGCACCATTTCCACGAGTCCTTCTCTATCAATTTAAAAAATAAAATAAAATTTCAAAAAGATTACTTAAAATTTGCTAAAAATTCATTCTTCTCTTTTTAATTTTAACTCGTGCAGTTTCCTAACTAATGTTTTGTTATTTAAAAATACAAATATGCAATTACAAGTTCAAAAGTTGAAAAGACTCCACAATAAAGTTGCGTCATGTGCAAAATTAATAAACGTTTTATAATCTTTCTGTTTTGCAAAAGATAAAAAAATGCCCAGTATGAAGTCTGATGATAAGTCTAAATTTTAAGTGGCTTGTTTTTATGAATGTTTAGTACAGTGAGTTAGTCCCAATCTGAGAATGTACAAACACTCGTGCTTCATCTTTCATTTTAGTTAAACTAAAATCATACATTATATCCTAGCTCATATTTCATGCTTTGCTTTGTCTACTAAATTTAACGATCAGTCAAAGGAAAAAACATTAATAAATATACAAATACATAGGACGAAAAGCTCAAGTGCTAACTGAACAAGAGAGATTAGAATAATCTTAACAACATGTGGCTGGACAAAATACTTAAAATAATATTATTACATTTAGCTGAATACTGTGATTTCTAATTTAGCACCCTCTCCTCCAATAAATACAGTACAGTAAGTACGGTTGTTTAAATTATTTATTTTACTCTATTTAAAGACAACGAAGGCTTTTAGTAACAGGGTGCATTAACAACCCGGGCTGTTTGGCTTATCTATCGTATCATTGAGTTATCTTATTTGCCAGATTTACTACTTATCATGACTTTCAAAAACTTTACTTTTCATCTTTGAATTTAATTAACTTTCAATTAAATTTTTGAAAAAATATTCAATTATAGTGCTTCAATTTAATTCTTACCTTTTTCTTCACTTCACACTTATTTCTTCGGAATTTTGGTACACTGTTAGTTTCTGCTGGTCGTATTCTTCTTGTATAGGTTGTGTCTGTTCAACAGCTGAACTACTACTGACTTTATCAGATAATTAAGTTATAAAAACCTTTTTATTTATTTATAACTTGTCCAGTTGTATTGTGTGAGTTATATTTAATTGTTTTTACAAGTTTTTTGGGCAGTGGTAGTGTTTGAGTCGAGCACGTTAAACCTAATCCTACTATACTATCAATATCAAATATAAACACTGGTAACTGCTATAAACTATCCAAATTATAGTTCGGAATCGTCTTGTATGTTGAAGCAGTAGTGTAAATAAAAATACATTGACTTCAATACAGTGTCTGCTTAAAAAATAAGTGTAATAATAATTTACAAAGAACTTTCCTACAAGGTTGATCTTTATGCTCTTGGGTTTTTATTTATTTCATAATTTCATTGAAATTTTGGTTTTTCAGATTATCCTTCATCTATTGAAATAATTTCAAACTCAAAGGTAAAGTTTTTTAAAAATATTTTCGAACTAATAGCTTAAGAACTTACTTTGTTTTGTACAGGGGGTGATCGAAATCATAGAGACTTCTATAGCTTCAATCTTTTGCTAATTGGAACGATGGATACACACAAAGTACCGGCGGATATTGATTCGCCATCTGAAGACACTTCTTCGGACACTACTCTTCACTCAAGTTCGGAGATTAATCCTGCGAAGTTTATTAAAGTATTTTTTTTAAATATTGCGTCTATTTCTAAACATTTTAGATTTCTATAATAACGCATGAGAATGACAACCTTTTACATTTATTCCATTATTAATTACTCTATACTATATCCTTTTAGCCTCATTGGACTTTGAGAGATGTGGACGAAGAGTACTGGAATATTTCACAAGTGATTTGGGATTCGGATGATGAATTGAATTTCCTAGATCCAGCTTCCAATGAAGTATCATCGTCACCAGAAGTCAAAATTTCATTTGAGGAATATTTAAAGTTGCAGCTTGAGCGTCAAGAATCACATTCACCCGATTCGGATTCCATTCTACCCAGTGAAGATTCTAACTCTACTCCTCCCACTCTTACAACTCAAAATGATAAACCTTCAGTTCAGTTAACAGCACAGGAGATTCTTGAGAAAGCATTTAATCGTAAAGAAGAACTCAAGGAACCCCAATCATCGTCCCTGCCATCACTACCACCACCGAATAACTTGTGTGAATATCCTCAACCTGGTTTACTCGCTGCTGCAGATGAATTTCAAGAAAACAATGAAGTTGTCAACGGTTTTGACTCTGCAGAAGTACTACCAAGGGCTCCTGCCCTTGATAAGGACGAAAATAACCCTTTTGAGGATATTAAGATTCCTGTGACCTTCTCCAATAATTTGAATGAGTCTGTTGATGATGATAATATATCTAAAAAGATCGTCCAAGCATTTTCCAAAGCTCAGTTACAATCTGGAATTACAGTCGATGAATTGATTCGACCTTTTAATGCAACCTGCACCCAACAAGAACAAAGGATCATGGAAAAAGTCAAATCCAACTTGGAAAAAGCGTTTCACATAATTTGTGAGTTTCAAGATGCAATGGATGATATTTTCAACCAGGAATTGTTTTTTGAAGAAGAACATGATCTAACGATAATTCTTCGAAGAAACCATGATGAATTGTTGAATAAATTTAAAATCAGTTTGGGCCCCTTTTTGCCAGATTTGGATAAGAAACTCAGGGAATTGGAAACAGAATATTTCAAAATAAATCAGCAAATTCGGGAGACTGAGCTGAAATCCGCTGGAAAGGCTTTACAATTTGCGGAAGATAGTTACAAGAGAGAAGTAAACAATAATGCAGGCATTTCAAGTCCTACTGATCTCCATCAATTACATGAAAAAGTATGTTCGTCAGTAAAAGCTGCTTTTACTTCCGCTTATGGCTATGAAAATTCTAGATTCTCAAGGAAACTGCTTTCCAAGCTAGATACAAATCTAATGAAGATTCAAACTAAGAATGGATTTGGGAGCAAGATGAAGAAGCAGGAAATACATGCTGGGAGTATGGGAAAGAAATGTACAGATGAATGCAAAAAGGATCTTCAGAAGGGAATGAACATTTCTGCGAAAAATGAAAATCCTTCTGATCAGAAGTACCCGTCACATCCAGGAAGCTCAAAATCCGTTGGGAACAATTTCGCCCCCAATAAAGCTGACCCATCAACCAGCACTTCTTCAGGTTCAACTACCCACAACGGGTTTCCTGTCAAGAAAGAATCTGAGCTCACACCTGTTGGAATCCACTTCGGTTTGGACTTCCTATCCGCTGGAACTTACAATAATGGAAGCTACCGGAAGTTATACGGACCTTGTCCTAATAACATCGTCCTAGGTCGTGAGGTTCAAATAGGCTTATAATACCAAAGAGCAAAAGGTTACCTGGAAAGTTCATTGCATTTAAATGGGCATGCAACTTCAAAGAATTTGCAGAACCTCATTATGCGGAAGGAAATCATTTCCGAATTGAGGAAATCGTTGCACTCATTCTTTCAAAAATCCATGAAATTGTCAAGTCCACTTTACACACCTCGGAACTCTTCTATGTCATATCTTTTCCAACTTTCTTCAATCACTCAATACGTGGAGCAATGATTGACGCTGTACAGATCGCTGGACTAAATGCCACACTCATTAGGGAATCTTGCGCTCTTATGTGTAAATATATTCACAAAGGAAGTATCCAGCCTAGGCATAATCAACGCTTTCTTGTTGCGATTGAAGATGAAAACGGAAACGATTGCGATGTCACCTCCTACAAATTTCAAAACAAGAACATCAATATTAGTCAAATAGCAAGTTATACGAGCATTACGCCACGTTCACTCTGGAATTGGTTCAAGGTTAACTGGAATGGCCCTGTCCCGGGTATCAAAGCAGCTCTTGAAGAACTCCAGAAAGAGTACTACCAGCATTCATCAATAGTCCTCCTGTGTGATCCATCTAATCTTATGCTTAATACTCAGCTTATTCGTGAAACCATACCCAGACAGTCGGGTATCTTTCGAGCTGAATTACCCGAAATTGTAGAAGGAACTTCTATGCTGGCTGCTTATGCAAACAATTCTTCTTTTAGGCAGATGTGGGACAATAAACGCTCAGGCATTGGATTGACTGAGTTATTAAACGCATCAAAGTCCGATGATTACCCCCAATTTATTCGTAGCAGAATTGGACATAATGGAAAGCGGTTAACTCCACCAGAGCTTGTTGCAACTGCTAAAGATGTTAAGGAAATGGTTGAGGAAGATTCAAGAAAGTTTCAAGAAGCAAAGGAGAATGGGAAACGCTTTGGGCTTAATTTGAAAAAGGATCTTGAGAGTTTGTTGGATGGGAAAGAACGAGCCGAATTGTTAAATAAAGTTTCTCAAGTTTTAAGAGAAATTGAAGGAGATGAGTCTCTTTCGTCTTTTGAGATAAGAGCAAAAATTGAAGTTTTAGAGAAGATGAGAGCAACTTTGGATTGTAATATTGAATCAATGGAAAGTAAGTAAAAAAATATTTTTTTTTAATTTCTAAAAAGCTTCAATTAAATAATGATTGGTTTTTTTTAATTCAAAAGTTGATTAAGGAGACGCAACCCTCTTGCAGTAGTTAAATCTTTGCTCTGGATCTTGTGCACAAATTTGAAGAATTCCTCAATACAAGAATACAACATAGTTCATAAATAATTAAATATAAAAACAAAATTTTGATTAGAAAATTAAAAGCAATTTGTGAATATATTTCAAAAATTAATTAATTTTTTGAACTGATTTAGAAGAGTTTTTGTCAATGGAGATTTGTATTAATGAAATTAAGTTGTAATATTAAAATCACGATTCTGCGTTCAGGTTACAACCCAAAATGACTTGGAAAAATTTAAATTGCAATAATTCTTGTTAATAATTTATTTCACATTCATAAAAACTTTTTACAAATTTGCACAATCTCATCGTCTGTTTTTTCATTCCAAAGCTTATCTAGAAGAGTCCAACCCCTTCCAGCTGTAGTAAGCAAGTACTCATTTCCAGGATCATTAGAGTAGCTATAAGCTCCCATTACAAGGCTTTGGCAAAGTCGACAAGCCACAAGTGTCTGCAATTCATACAAAATTCAAAGGCTATTGACGTCAAGAAAACAAATTACATTTCAAATTTAGTCTCACCCTCATAATCCGAATCTCAATCTCCGGAACTTTTCTAAACTTTGCATAACCCGCAAGAACATGCCCAATACTTTCAAACGGATCAACAATCCCACACCGAATTGATTCCAGCATCATGTAACAAATTGTAATAGCCAATTCAAAAACATACGGTCCAACATGCAAATGTCCGAAATCTATTATTCCACTAATATCAAAATCCCCTTCGTCATTCTTAGAAGGTTGTACTAAAACATTTTGCTCATTGCAATCTCCATGCACTAAACCTGTATATCCACAATACATTTAAAATCATAAACCAAATTCAAAGAAGAATTATTTTAAATTATTCAAAGTCAAAAGTTCAAACCTTTTTCCAGTAAGTTTACCACAGGAAACACTTTCGTTCTGTAAGCGTTGATAACACTTGAGACCATTTCATAACGCTCAGGTTGATCTTGAATGACATAAAAGAACTTTTCTAATTCTGTTACACGACCAAGCATCCATAAGAAAGTGTGAGTTTCTAGCCCATGAGGTTGTTCACAATCCTAGAAATCAGTAAAATTTTAAATAAATTGATTAAAAAAAACATTTAAAAAATAAAAATTTTGACAATTTTGAAAATTTTGAAAAAGCAGGAATCTTTACTTTAAGAAAGTTCTCAAGTTTAGCAACATAAGCTCCAGTTTTAGTCAAAAGTTTACTACTTATAGGAACATCATGGAGAATTTTTCCTTCCACAAAACTTAGCAAACGTATCACGCTCATCAGAACGTTTTTATGATTGTCTGTATTTTTACTTTTCTCTGGTGGAATTGCCACTAATGAAAAGGCTTTTCCTTTCAAATTCTTCTGAGGAATTGGGCATTTTACTCCTTTTGATTCTAAAAAACATTTTAAATTCATAATTTAAAACTACAAAAATTGATTTATACATTTAAGTGTTGAATTTTAAAAATATCTTGCATTTAAGTTGTTTTCAAGAATAAATACCAAAATAAAACATAATCTCATGTTCAGCCTCAATATGCATTGTATTAAGAGAGTCCATTGAATTCAATACTTTGAACACAAATCTACCACCACCACCATCCCCAATTCCAGTTCCTTTGGCCTAAAATTGCAAAAAAAAAATACTTTAACTTGCAAAACAAAGGTATTCTTATTATTGTTCTTTAAATTCGCGTATTTAAAGAACAATCAAAAAATTCACGGAGCAAACCTCAACATAAAAATTCCTATCAACGTAGCCATTCAACTCTTGTATTTTAATCACTTCCAGCCCAAAATGTTCCAGAATTAAAGATTTTGCAAGCTCTAGTGTCACATTCGGTTTTATACTCTGGCCCTGATCAACTTCACTTGGTGAAACTTGGTCTACCGACATTTTTCAAAATGCTAATTAATAAAACTAAATTCAAACTTAATTTTCTCACAAGTTATAATAAATCAAAAATTTAAAATAAAAATCAATCACTGAGAAGCTAACTAGAATTTTTGAAGGAATTTTCGAGTATACTTTAATCTTTAACCCTAGACTACAAAAATTAATCTTTCTATTCACAAAATCCTGCTTTACGTCATATTTAATCTCTCAATGAAGACGACAAAATACACATATACTTTATATTTTTATACAATTATCAGAATAGTCAATCTAGCTAAAATTTATAGTGTTAAGAGGTACTTGTAAGTCTTATTTTCTTATAAATACAAGTATCAATGTAATTGGAAGACGATGACATAATTTAAACATAATTTTACAACGTAGTCACAGACAATATAAAAGGACTTATTCAGCACACCGCATTCTAAATGTTATTTTATTTTATAATAATTTGAATAGCATTATATTTAACGTAATCTGACGAACAAAAGCACCTATAGAATTTGTTGAGTTTAGAAAACTAAAGACTAAAGAGTCATTTATTTATGATTCATTGAATACTCATACATACAAGGTTAAGATATGATATATGTTATTACAATAACATCCTAATCTCTAACTAAAGTAAACGTTATTCAGGGAGTAAACTATTTAATCTAAATACTTTACTTATGACTCAACTTGAAAGACATTCATATCTCAAGCAAAGTCAGCATAATATTTAAATCACTGCATTTTAACATTATACCTAAAATATTTTTAGAAGATGGTAAATGAATCTCATAATAAGAAATAATTCATTTGTTTAATAAAAGCTTGTAAAATATACCACAGAAGTATATTAGAAGTTTAAGTATATCCTGATAAGACATTAGAAATTGACAAAAAAACCGTATTAGGCCCAATTCAGAAGGACAGAAGACTGAACAAGTATAAAAAGGAGATTTGGAAACAATTCTTAAAAACCTTTACATAAGAACCTAACACTAAACGCAACCACTCTCTAGAGTCTAGATTAAACTAAATTAGGATAAATATACATGATTACGGATATGATTAAGCAAACTAGGTTATAGTTAATACTACTATGCATGACATCATATGCAATTCATCATTTAGGTTAAAGTTTATTAACACAAGTCTGCAATAATCTGCTAATTTAAATATGAATATATTTAGAGATTGAGACGACTGACCGAGAAGACCCTACAACCTTATAAAAAATTACTTTAGTTCTTTGCTGCTTTAGCTTTGTAGAATAGCTTTTTAGAATATTTATTACTTTTAATAAAATTATTATCTTTTATAATTAATCTTATCAAAAATCATGTAAATCCTGTTAAATTTTTTGTCTCTGAACACTTCAAAAAACCACTATTTCATAAATCAAAATTTTCGATGTTTAAACCCATTTAAAACGAAATCAAAGTAAAAATCAAACAATTAATTACACAATTAACATTGAATTAAATATTAAACCTTTTAGTTCTTGCTTTTTAAACTACTTTACCTTTAACTTACTTATTACATCATAATTACTATAAAATTACCGAGGCTAGTTATAATTTCATTACATTTATCAAGGAAGTGCATTTTGCCTTAAACCTATTATTAAATCGAAAGCCGAAGTAACTAATACTAATTTAATTATACGCATTTAAGTTATAAATTAATATTCAGTAAATACACTTGTTACAAACCATGCGAATATAAAATTATTGAAAAACAAACAACTACAACTAAATTGTTTACTTACATTTCTTGTTTAGTAATTTATGATCCGTGATAATTCATTTAATCTCTAGTTTACATTTAATTCTAGGCCGGTGGTATGACTTCTTTTAAGTAATTTGTACTTTTGTAGGCATTTCCTTTCAATTTCATAATTATTTGCCGACGTCACTTTTTTAGCTCTGGTCTTAATCTAATTGTTGGTAAATTAAGGCAGTAAGTGCATTTTTGTAGATTTGTTAAACAATAAATTAGAACTTATTACTAAAATGAACTCGTCATGCACCTTGAATCTCTGACTTATACTTAAAACTAGATTTTGCTTTTAAGTAATTTTTATTCGTTTAAAGTGCCGTTCGGGAATCACGTTGTGAAATTCGTTATGAAATTTTTAAGCGTTTCTTAGAAATAAATAAATGCGCATGAAAACTACTGCTTCTAGACGCTTTAGGTACGCTTTAGGGTAAAAAGGCGCTGTTGAGTTGAACAACGCTTGTTCCGGTTTCGGGTTATTCTGGTCCTCTGCACCCTTGCAAACGTTAATGAAACAAAATAATACAGATTCCCATTCGCATTTGGACGCTTTTCAGCTATAAGTTGCATTTCAAACACACTTCTTGTCCAGCGTCAGGTCAAAGTGCATACTTTCCCACATCCACTATTTTACACCTTGTGACGTGACCCTCGGCATTTCCCATACTGAATTTATACCAGTTTAAAAACATTATTAATTAATTACCACACAAGATATGAACACACCCTACAAGCTGCAAGAGTAATTATTCGCATGGATAACTTTTTTAAACTCGAGAAACTTCAGCACGCGTACCATTACTATAACTAATAACAATATACTTAAATTACAATTAACAAACATAATAAAATGTAAATTAGTCTTCAACTCTATATTCAATATAACTTAGAAATTTTTATTATAACAAAAAAGGAAGGAAGTATCTTATTAATTCATTAAAATAAAAAAACTAAAATTTCCCTTGCTTATAAATACCCCCAAAATCCTAAAGAATATCTCTTAATCGTCATTTGAACTTGTTCAAGTCTACAAGACTTAAAAAGATTACAGAATCCCACTAAAAAACCTCTAAAAATGTTCCATAAACTCCTACTGCTCATCGGAACACTCCTCCTTGTCATCCAACAAGGTCAAAGTTCCCCAGTGACAAAGGAATCGTCAGTGAAAGCATCGAACAGTGTTGCAAATATAGTTACAGCTGCAGAGAAAGCAGTACAAGCCGTGAGTCAACTTCCAGCAGGATCCACATCCTCCATGGATGACCTCGTGGCTTCTGTAAAGAAACTAAAAGAACAAGCTGAACTTTATCAAATGATTAACGACATGTTAAAGGCTGAGACTGAGATTCAAAAACAACCTTATCAAATTGATCAAGATTCTTATGAAGAGGCAGAGGATGATAAGGAAGGAAATCATCACGATGATGAACACGAAGAACATGAAGAAGATCAATACAACCACCACCACCAGGAGCAAGTTCAACCTGTTCAGAAAGCCAGAGCTAATTTGAAGTCTAGGTCAAGAGGTCAATAAAAGCCTTTTTGTGGGGAAGTCATTGTGTACATTTTTTTGTGAGCTTTTTTAATCAAATTTCGAAAAATGAACCTAAAAAGAGTCGAAATGTTCAAAAAATTTAGTTTTAAACTCACCTTTTTTTAGAAATATGATTTTTCTAGTCTATTTTTACATAAAAATCGTATATTTTTGTAATAAATTGTGTGTAAAGCTTTTTAAGAAATTTTTATGCAAAAAATGAAATTGTTCAATTTTATTAAAAAATTATTGACATAAAAAAATACAAATATAAAATTTTGGCTGTTCAATTAAAATTATTACAAATTCCTCATATCTTATCACATTAAATATAGGAAAGCGCAAGAGGGGTGTTATTAAAAATATTATAAGTTAAATCTCTGTGGAACAAAAAGGAACAAAATTTTGAAATTTTGAAAAACAATTTTGAAAATCCAATTGTGTATGATTTTGCGTTGTTAAGATTCATTCACGTGTTTCCGTATTAATTTGGAAAAAATGCGATTTCAAGGAAGATTTTTAACGTCCATAAAATCCCAATCCTCCTCCGTAAAGTCCAAGATGACCAATACCACCGAGTCCCAATCCACCCAAGCCTAAACCTTTAAACAATTTCAATTAATTTTAATAAATTTTCTAAAAAATCCTTTAATTTTTTAAAATTCTCTAAAACACTAACCACCACCATAAAGACCATATCCAAGTCCAAAGCTGTTTTCAGCTTGAAGAGTCTCCTTCCTGTCACCTGGATAAGCCAAAGTAACAGCAACAAGGGCGAGAACAACGAAAAGAGCCTTGAAAACAAATACAAAATTTTAATCAAAAAATGCTTTATTTGAAAGAAAATCCCATAATTTTTAAAAAAACTTACAATAATTCTGGCCATTTTTGATTTTTTGGTTGTTTTTCAAAAGTTAAAAAACTTTTAGAAAGATTTTTTGGTTTCTTTGTTGTAGTGTGAGATGATTGTGTTGTAAAACTGATTTGATGCCTAACTCCAAAGATTTCTTAGGTTTATATACCCAATTGTCAATCTGGAAGGAAGAATTCAGTAATAGCTGGAGAATGGATCGAAAGGTCATTTTTAATTTTGTTTTTCTCTATTTTTATCCAAAACCTCAATAATGTATAATGGCTTTTGTCTGTAATAAAATAAAATTTGTTATAAAAATACAAGAACTTGCTAGGATTGATCTGTATAATGTGACACAAAGGAAATGAGGATTTTTAACGCGTATTAAACCATCTCTGAATTGTATTGAAACTTTAAAAGTAACAAAAAATAAAAAAATCACATCCTATAATAAATATGCTTAATACTTTAGACATGATGACACTAGTGTTTTTTGTTTTCTTAAACAAAGAATTAAATAAGAATAAACCAACTAAACACGGATGTAACAAAGTAGCGAAAGCTTCGCTTTCGACTTTGTTGCATCCTTTGAAATTTT
>JAQGAA010000354.1:0-24369 GCA_034696425.1 Isotoma viridis
ATTGTAACATAAAAAAGATCTTGTATGGATTAAAACTCGTTCAGCTGAATCATCTCTGATAAATTAGCTACTCCATATTCAGTTTCCCAGTGTACCTTAAATAAGAACTTTTTGGGTTTCCAATCAATCTCAATCCGCTTTCATTCTAAAGTCATGACATAGGGACTATGAAAAGAAGTAAATTGTAACATAAAAAAGATCTTGTATGGATTAAAACTCGTTCAGCTGAATCATCTCTGATAAATTAGCTACTCCATACTCTTGATTTCCTTCATTTATTTTATGCAGTTGTGTACAAACGGATTATATAAATTTGTACATGATAATCTCCCCCTTTTGCTTCCTGTTAATCAAATGGCGATTCCTGAATTGATCCTATCTCTATATGTACTCAATTTTAAAGCTGATTCTCATTCTACATGGGTGACTGCTTACCCCCAAAAATCATTTCGGCATCAAAAGTATAAAATGGGTTTTTGTACATTGTTGTCAGTCATTCTGTACTAATTTACTATAATGTTTGACTACAAATACTTAGCATCGTTATCCTTCAACCTCTTATACACATTAGAAGAGTACACGAATATTTTTATTTCTTAAACAATTTTTCATATTTTAAAATATTTCATAATAATCCGAACAAGTGAGGTTTAAAGCTAGTTTAAAAAAAGTACAACACAAAATTCAATACGTCCTGCAACAACAATATAAAAGTGATGGTAAAATTATATTCGATGACATAAAAGAGAAGGGAGTAAAAATGACTAGTGTATTTCATAGGCGGATCTGTAAATAACTATCGTGATGAATAAAACCTTTTGGCATCTAACAAAATACAAATTTCCGGACAGAATGTGATCACAGATTAGAATTTTTATAGAATGTAAAACAGACTAGTATAAAAGTAGAGATTTGTGTATGATTTATGTGAAAATTATGATCCAGACATTTGATACTCTTGACATTGTACAATGTTCATTCCTTCTGAAACTAACGAGGGTCATGATTTTACTTCAATTTTATGCCTTATTAGTTGATTTCATTTTATTTTATCAAAGCAACTCAATTTTTTTTTATTTTCATTAAATTTTCAATTCTTTTGGTCTTTGCTCATGAGACTCTTGTCCAATGAGTAATTTCATTCAATTAAATAACCTCATGCACCTCTATGTAGACAATGTAGATAAATACTTCTTACTATAATACCACTACTACTACCAGTATTTTATATCATTTAACCAAGAGTTTTTGGATTTGTACCAAGAAGTCCATCTGTGATATTCAGCTTCAGTGTAGGTAGACAATGAAGATAAAAAACCAG
Source organism: Isotoma viridis (assembly GCA_034696425.1). NCBI lineage: Eukaryota > Metazoa > Arthropoda > Collembola > Entomobryomorpha > Isotomidae > Isotoma > Isotoma viridis. The sequence continues at coordinate 1,322 of JAQGAA010000354.1, forward strand.
ACTTGAAAGAAATCGTAAGGTAATAAAATCGAGCACTGACAGGTCCAGTCAGAAAGCCCATCATGAAATCTTCTTGACCACTTTCATCTCCCAGTTTGTAAATTCATTATTCTTCTTTCTGCCATGAATTTTTATTCATTAATTGAAGCTTTGCATTATTATTATTATGTTTCCCTTATCTATCTCAGATTTAAAATCAATCACTTTTTACACCAAGTTGCTTTACATTTGTGGTCAACTCATTTAAGTGTTTACCTCCAGTGTTGATGCTACTGTTGCTGGTTAACTTACATTTTTGCAAGTTTTTTTTAACACTGAGTTGAGAAAAGTAATTTAGAGTATATATCCTTTATATTATTATGCTGTATTCAAATTAAAAACAATTCAAAAATGCATTTTATATTTTATTACTGTTTGCAAGGTGGCTTTGAAAATTAACGTAAGTGAGAACAAGGGTCGATGAATAGTTCGTTTTGATATTATGACTTTGTGGAATAATTAGAATGCAAGTTGAGTTTGAAGAGTGACTTTGATTTGACAGATGATTTGATGGTTAGTGTGTATATGGTGATAAGTTTGAAAATAATGAGAGCCACTAGCCATTGCTCGTTTATAGTAGTAGTATGGAAAGCATATAGTTTTAATGATTGAAGCTGAAAAAGCGGTAAGGGATATAATATAATATGTATATAGGTTGGTAAACTGAAGAAGCTTCGGCATAATATTAAGTACGAACTGGTCATGGTGATGATGATGATGAGTTAACGAAAGGTATGGATGGATTTGAGAGTGAGATTATTAGGAAAGTATTAAAAAGCTAGTAAGTTGAAAGAAGTGGTTTGGACGGATAATGTAATAATAAAAGTAAAAGAATTATAAGAGTTAAAAGGAAGAATGATGAGTGGAATGCTTGAGTTGGATTTGGATGAGAAGAGGATAAAGAAGTGGTAGTAATTGGGGAGGGCAAGAAGGGAAAGTCAAAGTGACCGCAGGCGATAAAAACTGCCATAATCTGGAGTTGAGATCTTAAGGTTGGGCAGGTGTTAAGACCCAATTAGCAGTGAAATATTGCTCCCGATCAAACTGCGACAAAATCGAAAAATGCTACCGGTTTTCTCTCTCCTCGATGTTTTCAGAGACAAATTTCAAAGTGGCCTGAGAAAAAAGGAGACGTTTGGGAGACCTCCAGGAATCTGAGCTCCAGTTCTGAATTCAAATTGCTCAATTAAAGGTCTTACGTGTGGCCTGAAGCCATGTCCTTACTTGACTGCCCAGTCAAATGAACATCATTTGTTATCAAAGTAGTTCCTCTAGCCTGATAATAATCCATCTCGTTATCCTACCTGACTGAGCCACCGAGTCACCAAACACTGCTTCTTATATCATCATCTCATTCTCAGCATTATCCTTCTTTTTATTCCCTTTATCCCTATCTTAAAACATAAAATAATACTATTATTTTTACAACAAATAATATTATATTAAATTGTAACCCCTCCTCAGTAAATCGTCATCTCTTATTTTACATTTATTACTACTACTAGTAGTAGCAACTAGGTAGGCCTTAAGCCAATCTTATTATTATTATCTATTGTCTCGTAAAATAAATGCTTAACTAACTGGGCTTGTTCTTATTTTCTTATTCACCCATCTCGCATTCTCTCCTGTCTCTCTTTTTCATCATCATCTTCATGTGATATAAATTTATCCACTAATAGGAGACGAAGGAGTCAATTTATTAGTTGGATTTCGATTGAATTTAACAGAAAAGACAGACAGGAGCAAGAAGGGAAGGTAAAAAAATCAGTCAAACCCTTTTACTGTGGGATAAAAATAATAGAAATTGATCCAGTTCAATTAATCTTTCTTAAAGACGAGTTCATCAGTCAAGTAAGGAATCAAGATCCTTTTTAAGATGATGATGATTTGGCTAATTCGGATATTATTATGACAGGAGTGTCGTTCCGCATTACTTCTGGCTGATTGGTTTAAATTTGATTATTGATTAGAGAAAATGAGTGAGATGACAATACCACCTGGCAGTAAATGCTTGAGGGCAATCATGCTAAAATTTGCATGAGCCCAAGCATGTGGGGGTGTTAGGGGTCAATTGAGGTACGGGTCGAACGACATGTTCATGCCGTAGATCCGTTGACAGGCCCACCTTCGAGTGAACAGCGGGTATTCTATAATAATACAATACTGAAAGAAAAACGATGAAAAATTGGGCAAGGGAAGGTCTCGGAATCGTGATCTCTGAAGATATATGGTCGGCAGACTAAACACGGCATGGGCTCACTCATCCTTATGTACATTTTTATAATATTTATACAAAACCTTAGGAAATATTAATGATAATAATAGTATCACATGTAAGAACTCCATGCAAGCCAACCAACTAGGCAACAGAGAAATCAAACAAGAAAAAAATTAAACCAAAAGGTCCTTAACCAAGAAACAGTCTTAGCATAATATCATTATCTTATCATCATCATCACAGTCTGATTTTATGTGTAGCCAAAGAAATGGAGACTTGATCAGTTTCCCAGTACCATTTAGAAAAATTCAGAAAGTAGGAGCAATTTCTTCATATAGAACCTCTTCTCTTCTCAAGATGTAAACTGAATAAAAGTGAAGATCGTCTCTCTGGTGTTACTCCAAAAGCTTCTAATTCCACGCATATAGACTACTCTAAGTGGGGAGATAGATGGGACGTACGGGTACAAATGGAGCCACCAAATAGTAAAATCTCCAGCGCAAGAGTCTCTTTTTGGTTAAAATCCTCCGAAAATTTTCCTCCGACACTCCGTTTTACCCGAAGAAATGAGTGGCTCTCGCTCCGAAATTGAACTCTTCCAGGTTTTTTGTTCGCCACGTTTATCTCAAATGTCTGCTTCACTGAGTATTCTATAGCGACAAAAGACCACCAATTTATTGATTCTAATCATTTAATTTTTCGGGGGTCGCAACATCATCACTGGTCGTCCTCCTTCTTCTTCTTCTCGCACTCTCTACTCTCGTTTTGTCCTCCTCATCATTCTTCACTTCCTTTATTATATTTAGTTACACCCTTGTAATATTATTTTATGACAACACACTTTCTATTAACTATACCATCCTCATCTTACTTCTTCATCATTATCATCATCACCACTACTACTGTCCCACATCAATTCATCTCTCCAACTATCTTCTCCTTTCTCCACTCAATTTACACAGGAAGCAGTGGTGCTTTCTAAATAAAACAAACTACATTTTAACAATGAACGATTACTTTTTTAGAGTATCTTCAAACAATTACAATTCTTTTGGTGTTTAGTATAATTTGCCATGTAAAAAATTAAACCCTACGTGGTTCAAATGTTCCCAATTAAATTGCATTTAACTCCTTTTACTAAGGAATAGAAAATACGAAGGGTACTCAAGTACAGCCAAAAAAATTCGTTCGTACTCATCAAATAAAAATCCATGAGGTTCACGTTTTCTTGTGAACCATTTAAAAATAAAAAGATTATTATTGTGTAATCTTGAAATATAATAAAAATAATGAAAGTAATAATGCGAGAGGAGGAGGCTTGGAATGATTATGATTCATCTGTAAGTAATACATCTACATTACATTATAAAATAATAATGTCCTCCTTCTCTCTGTGGTTGATTATGCCCTACACACTTTTCCCATGGGTCATTTGACAAGTTATCTTTACAAGTTGATGTATGACATGGCTCGAAGCGCCCATCCAAGAAATCTCTGAAACCTTAGTTTTCGTCTTGGAGTTTGTAATACGTATTAGATCCTACTCTCAAGATCAATCTGACCTCTTGGCCTACGTAAAAACCGGATAGGAGTGGTGGTGTAAGAGCTGCGATACACTAGAATAATATCAAGCTGTGTAGTATATATTGTATTGTATAATAATATTGCCTTAATTTTAGGTATAGTTTTAAGTGATATATAATCTCAAGAACAAATTTTCATTTTAGTTTACCATAAATGTGTGGAGTCGATGGCCCTTACAATTAACCCCAGAGCAATTAGAGCTCTGCACTCCTCATGAGACAAGGAAAAGTTTCCTGTGAAATATGTACATTTATTATCATTATTTACGTTCATCTCCTATCTCATAATATTATTACTTGTTTTATACTCTATTCATAATCATCATACATACATTCGTTCGTGGGGGTGGTCAACAACGGCAACAACAATGAAACTGGTTTCCGTGTAAAAAGAAACGAAATTATGACATTAAGATAATGGATATTAGTAATTCCACAGTTTGGTCGGGATGTATTCTTAATCCTTTGGGGGTGGTTCCTTATTTGAAATCTCACTGACTCTGACTGGTAGGTCTTCACTTTATCCTTTCGCCCTACCAATCTACATCACTTTCTTTTCTTATTCTAGAGTATTTAACTATTTTTCTAACTTTTCTAATCTCAAAGGGCACATGCTGTCCAACATTTTAAATCGAAATACTTGAAATGGTCCATCATATTACAATCATCTTCACCAAATCATCATCAACATCGTGTAATCTTCTTAGGCCTAAAAGTATCCTCTGAGCTAAGCCCCATCTTCATCATATTCAGGTTTCATAAAAACTCCTTGATAAGCATCTTCCTTTCGGCTCCCACTCCAACATCTCTAACTGATATCATGAGTTCCATGAGTTAAAGACCAACAATAAAATATCCCGGGTAAGAAATGTCTTTTTACAAAAAAAAAACAACAACATGTAGTTGACTCGTACAAGGATATCACCTTATGATGATGATGATGATGATGAAGCAATTGGAGTTAACTTGTCCGTCGGTATTTCCCCAGGTATAAAGAAGTCTATCAACCATGATACAAGTTTTTAAGAAATGCAAGAAGACTCCCTGCTGGCATCAAAATATGATTTTACGCTAAATGAAATGATGAAAACTAATCTTTCTCTTGTAATACCTCACACACATTATAAATAAATGGCATGCCACTCTGGTTTTGACACTCCTGGCACTGTCTCACTCTTTCTCCTTGTCTACAAATACCTATAACCTTTATATCTTGCTGCATTACGTAAGCTTTCATCCAAACACATTTAACATCATAATAATAATATAAATAATATTTGTCCCCAACTGGCTGACTAACCGAAAGAACTGACTTGAGATTTTAAGAGTTAGCCAGCCAACTTAGCTAAGATTTTATGGTCGTCATCTTTTTCTTGTTGTTGTACACAAGTATTTTTTCCCCTTTCTTTCATTCAACTTGTCATCACCTTTCTTCTCTTTTACGTCTCCATCCATCCATCACAGTCTAAGGTGATGGTGGTGGTGTTGCAAGCACGAAGTGGTGTAGGTAATCTCTTGATACTACTATGGTGCATATAATACCTTGTATTTTATATAATAAACTGAGTATTTTTAACTTCTTTTATAACATAATAATTCTCATCTATGATATTGCCTACTACTGTGTCTTAAAAATGTCTTAAGTATCTCGTATTGTTGTTATTATTATTATGAACATGATGTCAGACAAGTATTAGAATGATGATGAAAAGCGACGGCGGCTGACAGTTCTTTAAAATGAGAAAAAAATTGTCTTGGGCAGAAGCGTACTTGAAGAAACGACTAGATCTTAAAATCTTGACTTCTTTCAAGTCGTCAAGTTGTACACAGGGGATTTTTTTGTGTTGAACATTAACCACAAAATTAGAAAGTAATACCTGAGCTTAAGATAAGCAGCGTGTGTGTATGAATCATTTAAGGAAAGAGAGAGAGAGAGAAGATAGCTCGTCAAAGTGATATCAACAAGCAGGTCTTAAAACTCATGATATCCCCGGAAGGTAGAAAAAATAATTATGATCATAAACCACAGCACCTAGTCAACACACAGTCAATTGCTTGATTTTTTATCATGCAGAAATTTTTTTGAAAATGTAGATTGAATTTGTCCTGGTACGCCCACCATTTTTATAATGTAACATTATTAACCTTTTTTATACCATGGAATAAAACAAACTGCCAGATCATAAAGGATAAATCTCATTTTATTACAAGTTAAAATGTACTTGAGGAGGAATTTGTTGTTTCTTAAGAATATTTAATGATAGCTTGCACCGAGGTGACCCATCCATCACTTCCATTTCTATTGCGTGAAACGGGTCCTCGACGAATTCCCTTTATGATCTTTCTTTCTCATAAGCACAATTAGCTCTTAATTCATCCATCCTTAATATCAAAGCGTTGTTTCATTATTATTTCTTCCTCGAGAAAAAAAGGTGGGACGAAATATTATGTTTAGATATTAATATTTTATTATGATGTTGTAAGTATCTTGAGGGTTTGTTCGAGTACATTTAAAAAACAAGTTAAGCAAATTAATAGCTAAGGTAATAATATTTGTAAGCTATAACAACTATCATCATCAACCATAACGGATGGATAGTTGTAATCTCTTGTAATATTATGTATGTGTGTATGTTTATAAAAGCTCATCCCAACTTGGCACGGTAATTATCATCATCATTTGCTCACCCAATCAACAACATCATTGCTAAATGTCTATTTTGCCAGAGGAAGCCATTTGTCTTTCTTAAATTCTCATTCTTGGCTTGCATGTTGGATTGGCCGTCTATCTACCATTTATACACTTATCTTTAGAAATGTAAATGACTTTAGAGAATATTATACACAATAAATATGTGTATATTCTGTAGTGTGTGAGAGTATATCAACCAATTCAACCTTTTTTATAGAATATTTACAAACTTTTGTCAGTTAATTTTCCTTCTTTCGTGATTCCAACCTTAAATAATGTGTTGTAAATCAAATCAAAATACCAAGCCTTGTATTTATGGGTTATATGGTTTTTAATCGGAATGAATTAAGTATGAGGCGTAGTAAAAAGAATGAAGAATTTATTTCAAAAAGTTTCTCATAAAGTTTTTCTAATAAAATTGATATCTTGTTTCTAAATTAATTACCTAATAGAAAAGGACCATAAAGAAAGACTCCAACTTTGTAACTTTTTCTTTTCTTTGGTGTATAATCAAACATTGCTTGGATAAATGTGTCTCTTAAATACATTATATTATGCAAATGGAGTATTTAATAATATCACACTTTTGTCTGCAATTCCATTCGGACAGCATTATTACCTGGATTGCTGTGGAAGTAGAGTTTTCATAATTTAAATTTTAAATTACTCATTAAATTACAATAATATTGTGACTGGGCTTCCATTTCATTAATATGCTTGCATAAAGAGGAGATACTATTATTATGAAAACGTATGCAGTATTCAACTCCAGTAAATTCAACTTGAGAATAAATTTTAAATGCATTTATACCATTTTATTATGTCAGCATGATAATAATATAGAGGTAATAACACTATTCTCCAAGTCACACATGCTGGGATGTGCATAATAATTGTTGTACAATAATTCAAATTAACTCGGAATAAACCCAAAGTATTATACTATCTTGAGAAAATTTTAATTGTGTACTAAAAATTTAACATATTTTTATTTGTATGAAAAATCTACAAAGATTTTAAATATTCCTCATCTTAATATTGATATTATTATTATTTTAATGATTTTATACAGTTAATCGGCCTAAATGTGATCAAAGAAATACATTTCATTTCACAAATATTTTACAAAAAATAATCAATAAATTGAATTTTTTTTATTAATGTTTTAATTACAAAGTAACATCAAAAAGCACATGGTTATTCGAAGTGAATGCAAAGGAATACAATAAGTAGCAGATTTTGTGTTCCCTTTCTAAACAAATAAAACTCTAAAAAAGGAACGTACAATAGAAGTGAACTTGTCTCAAATTATAAAAATAATATTAGTGTTCAAGTAGCAGGGCACTTTACTCAAGTTACGGGTGCATTTTCCTTAGCGCATTGTCTCACGACGAGAAGATTTTTAACTGTCTGTTGCTACAAGTGAAGTATTTGTTTAACACGTAAAGTAAATGGACTAATGGGACACGTCAATGTTCCAAGATATTTGAGTGCTGAAGAATGAAAGTAGGGGTCAAAGGGTGAACTAACATGTGTGGAGCAAGACTCTTTAGAGTAAAAAATCACCCGAGAGAAAAAAGATATAGAACATCAGTCTCAATTGGTTTTTGGATGGTGTTCCTCATTTCCCTGTCAATTTAAATAACAACTCTTTTTCTTCTCTGACTTGACTCTGACACAGGTGGATGAGGAGGTTTGAGTAATGAGACTCCATTAAGAGTTACACATTTATTTCTTCCTTATAATATCATTCAGAACAAGAAGGCAAGCAAGGAAAGGAAACATTTCTATATTCGGAAATGAAGTATTTTGGTTTATAGAATATAAGAGAAAGAAAAGGACAAATGAAGCGGATCTCTCATGGTTGACTATGAAAATGAGGAACATCCGATCCGGGTATAATATCCCTAAGTCCTTCAGGGGACATTACTAGTTATTAAGTACTTGTACCAATACGAGTGGCAGTAACGCTTATTACCCAGTTAAGGGAGCATTTATGAGTGAAAATATGTGGCGAGAAAGGGCGAAAAGGCATTTTCCACTTCCTTCGTAACATTATTAGAGTAGCTATATATACGTACACATTATGCTATAGTGTATTAATTTGAAATCGTGTGATATTTGGGGAGGGGCAATAGAGCTAGTGTTAAAGATGATGATTATGATAATAATAATATTAGTTTTAGTGTATATATAAGAGATATATAAAAGTGGTTTGGGTTATATAATTATTATAAATGTAATAATAATGAATAAGACGAAGAAAGGAGGAAGAAGAGATATTATTACGAGTTGAGATTATTATTATAAGAGAGAATGTGAAATATGTGAAGCGCTAATGACTTTCCTCCTGCCGTAACCAAAATATTTTAGTAGAGTCTCTCAGTTTTCACATGGGCCGGGAAACCATTTGACAAGAAAGCAATTAGAGCCTTTTTTCCTGCTAAAAGATTTGGACAAAACGTCAAGCCGTTGGGAAAACATTGTCGTCTGAAATGCGATAGGTTCTACAAAAACTCATTAGCGAGTCCTTTGACGTCAATTAGTTTTCGCTAAATTAACTCAAATGCTCCACTCTTTAGAGAAACAACCTCATTTCTCATTATGTCCAATGTGAGTTGCATGTATTCACATTATTTTTTTCTCTTTTACAACACTAGCAGAGCTCTACTAATCTCAATCAGCTAAATTATCAACCAACAGTGTAAACTAACAACTCTATAAGTCTATGTAAACTGTAATTTAACTACTCTTAACGTATTGATTACACTATTATCATTTTAAATAAGATATATTTTATTATTACTACTACTTTGCCAGCAATACCTTCTCATGTTTGTAAACTTAAATTTTAAATGGTGCAATTTTATATATTAATTTAATGTCCTTTTCTCTTTGTACTAACTCATGAGAAAAATTTAATTTACAATAAAAAATGTAATTGCTTGCAATAAATAATGCTTTAAAATTAAACTGTGAGGAAATTTCTATCCTTTTTTATACATTTTTCTGCATAAATACGTATAAAGTACACATACATGTTTGATTAAATTTATCACACTGCCAATCCATAGTTGATTCATTCCCATTTCAAGTTTTATATAGAGTTACTTATATGTAATACAACGCATGTGGTTGTAATCATGATTTCTTCAACCGGTACTTACGTCGGTACACATGACATGACATATGCCCATGTACGAGGGCCAACTTCTTGATAAGAATTACATTCAAAGGGAACTTCGTATTTGAATACATTTGGGGAAATTCCTATTCCAGTATATATTTTAACTGGGAACAATTTCAAATCTAAATAAAGAAGATATATTTAAATAGATTATTTTTGCGATAATAGAAAAAGGGATAAATATACATAAAGGTATGTATAATGTATTACTCAATGCAATGGTTGTGAGTTAGATTGATAAAGTGCTTTATTGTGACAGCAAGATGGATTTTTTTCCTGGTGGGATTCACTTCAGCGTCACAGTTTACCTATAAACTGTTTGTATATGTGTTTGGGCTAAGACCCTTCTTATTCTTCTTTCCAAGATTCATTTCTTCTTTCAACAATTTTTCTAACAAGAATGTTTGTAAGAGCTATCAATACCCACCAAATTGTACTAAAAGAGTAAACATATACTTAGATATTTGAGTAAATCTACTAAAAATAAAAGCATGATAACTGTAATGATTTGAAAAATGCTTAAATCAACAAAATATAATTTTTGTTCTTTTAAAAATATTATCTTTCTTATTGAGAGCGTCAAGGGGTGTTGGTATTGTTCTTAACGTTTGCAACTCTCATAAATCTTCACATTTATTAACTCCTTTTGGCTACCCGATCCCAGGAGCTTATTACCGCATCATCAGGGAGTAAAAACTCCACCTCGTTTAAAAACAACTTGAAGGATTTACTAATCTCAAGCTTAACATTTAGAATAACACACTAATCCATCCATGTACCTTAAAGTTTAGCTAACCTAAAAGTGTGTTTTCATTCATAATAAAAACATTAGTGTAACACGTAATACTACTACTATTATTCTCATATATCTCATTTAACTACTTGAACCATAAATTTTCTCATTTAGTTTAACGAAAGACAATATGTTGTCTTGTCAAACAAGCGGCAGTATCACTAGCAAAAATTGGAGATAATAACATATAACATTATACTTTCTTGTCGTTAAATCCTTAAGAGCTCTCATCTTCATCTGTCTCTTTAAATACTCATTTAAAAAACTGAAGAGGCGAGAAGAAAAATGGAAGCTTGAGCGGAAGCAAACTCACTGCATATGCTAATAAGTAAAATCAAACGATTACAATGCTAACCTTTAACATATCACACTATTAAAATGAACAATGAGCCATATGCCAATATAATAATTAGAAGCTTGTTCATTCTTTTATTTTCAAATAACAAGTACAAATGTGTATTGAACTGTGCTTGGTACTGCATGTGGTGTGTGGTGACAGAGTATGAGGTTATGTTAAAAGTAGAAAATCTAGATAAACGTGGGATTCTTTCCTAACTTACAATTACAATAGAAGTTATTCTATCTAAAAAACTAAAAGCCGTCCAAGTTCAATACTTAACTAGAACAAATCACCTTTCAGGAATTTACACATCAATTCGTCTACATGTCAAAAGTTACCTTGTAACAAACATATTGTTTTTAAAAAGGTTGAATAAAGACAGGCGGATTTGGGTTTTTTTATTTTTACTCAAGATCTTCATCACATATCTTGAACAACCTATAATAATATCAATACGTTTTGGTATTGTTTGATAGTTTATACATGGTTTATTTTTTATGTCGGAAAATTGTATACATTTTTCATATTGACTGAAAACTAAATCACCTTTCTTATTATTATAGAATCCTTAGGGTCTCTATGTAGTTCTTGAGAATATAAGGATGATGATGCTGCACGCTAAGAAAAGAAAGGTTTCTTGAGCTTTTTACCTTGTAGTCTGTACTGCTGCATTTTATTATTATTGGAACTGGCTTCTGATGTAAGGTTACGTATAGAGCTAATCTTTGAGTGCTGAAATGGGTATTTTGGGGCATAAGTACTGGTCCTGGTAACTGGTTGGTTGGTATTGCTGTCATCATAATTAATAGGATGCACCAGCCCTAACAACAGTCAACAGATTTTTTGAGCACGGAGACTCCATTCCCTAATTACTTAGGACATGTGATGTGGGCAAACTATCATTAAGCATTAAAAAGCTTCTTAAATTTTTTTCTTTGGAAAGACGAGGATTGAAAACACTCTTGGCTCCCTACCAAATCTCATGGGTTTTCAGTATCACTTGAACGTTTCAAACAAGTAATTACATATTACATGAGCTCTTAATTAACAGTTTATTAACGATTCTTTCCAATGCCAACTTGAAAAGGCTGTTTGCTTCTTTTGCCTTCTAAATTGTTTGAGAAAGGGATAACTGATGAATGCATAACTTTTGGTCAGTGAATTTGCTGGGTCTGTGGTTTAGTTACCCGTCCTACTGTCTCATTCCATATTAAATCAAGAATGAATGAAATAAGAGAATTTGTCCTAAGTAATTATTTTTGATGAGTAGCTATATCATGATTTTTTTGGGTTGCTCTATTCCAAAGGGAATCATGTCGGAACCAAAAACTCATCTTAAATGAAATCTAATCATGTGGGATTACGACACGAAGAAGGTAGCTTCACTAGAGGCAATTTGATTTCATAAATTATTTTTAACAATCAGTGATGGTTCTGGTTGGTAGTAAATTCTAAAAACCCCGTCGGATCTCTGAACCTTTTCTCTAGTAGCAAATCTGTTCGGTAGTGTTTCGTAAAGTATAAATTTACTTTGTTGTTGTAACAAAGTTGGGGGGAGGTAAGAAAACTGGAGTAATTGCTGTAGAAGGAGGATCATTTGTATTACTTAGTGGTTGTCCATGTGCGACGCAGCCATAATAGTCATGCATACTTGTGTAATGATCACAAATATTTTGCTCTTGTGCATACAAGTAACTTCACACGAATCTTTGTGTAATAGTAGTAGGTGTAAGTGTAGTATGTACAGAAGGGTGTATGAAATTACTAAATGCTCACTAGGGTTTTATTCAGTCTCTCTCTCTCTGAAATCCAAGAACCCGTGCCTTTACAGAAATTCGGGTTTTGTCGGAACTGCCTTGTTCATTTTACCAGGATAACGAGAACTTATTGCTATGGTTGATCGTCACTTTCTTACGAATGGGATAATGATATTATGCATGTCTTTCAAAGTCGTCTCTTATACTCCCTCACTTAGTTTATTCTCTAGATGTATTTAGTGGCAGTGGTAAGTCCTCGTGTGACAGATGATGTAGTCAACCCATTAAAGAAAATATGCTAGCCTCAGCCACCTCTAAGTCTTCCTTTTCTTGTGACAACACTCTATATCCTTTATGTTGTTAAATTGTTGACAACGGATGAACCAAAGCCAAAAACTCTTTTACTAAATATTCATTTTCATGGATAACTAACGAAACGTTTAAACCCGCATTTTTAGCATATTTCTTTTTTTTGTGTTTAGTCAAATATAGCTTCTTAACCCTTTCCATTTTACATACTTCTCCAATTAGAACAAATGAATTACATATAATATACCATTGTAATTATTTCCAATGTGGAGATTTCTATTCTCAAAAGTTTGAAAAACAATGCGAATGCCTTAATCATAAAGAAACAATAAATAAATTTGATTTGATAAAAAAATACTCTAATTTGGTCAATAATATTTTTATAATATGGTACTGCAGATATCCTCATAACCTCAATCTCAATCATAAAAAACCGATTGGTCCACTAATTGTAAGTACTCATTTAGAAGCAGTGATGCTCCAGTGACTACTTTGTTGCAAAGAAGGATGTTGAAGAGAAAATAAAGGAAAATAAATTATACCCAATAATACTAAGAAAGTATCAAGTACAATATCCTAACGTCTTTAACCAAAGACCAAGGATACAAGATGAAGAGGGAAGTTGCCTCTCGTTCTGTATTATCGAGTATAATAGTAATAATTGTGTCACAATAGAAAGCAATTGTGGACGTCTGTGAGGAAAGAATCAATGAAGAAGGGGATAATGGTTAGTAGATAAGAGAGATTTCGTATGGCAGCCTCTTATTATTATTATTACTATTATTATTATTAAATACCAAGACCCTTCCACCAATACCAAATAGAAGAAGAGCTAAACAGTTACCTTATTACTTCCACTTGCATCCATCTATCTAGCAATTCCAAGTATAATAAAACCTGAACGTATTTGCTCATATAATAATATTAATATTTCTCAATGATGATGAAGATATTTATTTGCAGAAAACCGGGCATCATCGGTATATAACTTCTTGTACACCTATATAAGCTGTGCATGAATACTAACATAATTTATTATCTCTCCACCCGGTACCACTACTAAACCAAGTATGCTATATATACACAAACTCTATACTCAGTCCAGTGTCAAATGCAATAACATTACGAGTGTAAAAGTCGTCTTATAGTAGGTGTAGTACCAAGGAGTATTATTATACATGAAGAAGTTTGGAGAAAGAGCCATGATCCTCGTACTAGTAGTAGTGGGTAGTAAGAACACTTTATACTCCTCGACTCATTTCCTTTTTGAGGATAGATTCATTTGAACATGGGGCGGAGAGCTTATCAGCTTGAGACCATAATTAAGTTGGAATAATAGCTTAATTTGCAAGTCGATTATATGGAGACTGCGAAATCATAACTTTGGAGGAGGAGCAGGAAAAGAGATTACATTGATACCCAACTAACTTTCTCTTTCTCCCTACTACTCCCAACTAACAACCCGATACTCTTTCTATTTGATATCATTATTATTCACTACAACGGCAGCTCTCCCTTTCCACCACCACCACCACCTAATAAAATAATGTCATTATTATTATTGCTTAGCTATTCCTATTAACATATGCGAATAACTTCTTTAAACAAACAGAGCACGCTCTACTTGTAACATATAAAGTATCCCAAAGCAAATAAAACCAAAATGAATTTATTCCTTTTATTCGTTTCACTCTCACATAGCATCCCAGCCCTGTAGATCATCCTTATCATCATATTATTATTATTACTATTTTACACATAATAAGTATATAATAGTCTTAATAACACAGGATTTAGGAAAATTACCATATGAGATTCAGAAGGATTTCTACCGTTGGTTCGTCCTACGGGTAATAATATTATTACTTGAAACCCGGAGTATGAGTTGATTTTACGGGTAGAAGAGAAAAGATCCCTAGAAGTTTTTGGGCTCATGGGGTTCCAACTGGCTTTCCTGGATTTTCTCAAGTTAGTTACTGCTCGCATTTCTACTTTCAAATCCAATGCTGTTGGTGGTGGTAGGGCCTTGGTGTTAGTGAAGGTGATCATCGTATCGTTGTGTTAAGATAATAGTGATACTATTATTACACAGATGATGGTAATAATGATAGTAGCAAGGAGAGGACGATGATAGTAGTAGTGGTTAGGCTTCTCTCCTACTACTTATCCTATAGGTTCTGAGAGAATTAAGTTTTAGTTAGTCTTTTAGGTAATTCTTTATTGTCCAATTGTAGTTTCTAGACAGCTTTGCTTATAGATTAGTTAGCTTTTAGTATTTACTTTGAGGTAAGTAGTGTATACACGTTGCTTTCTTTTTCATCTTCTGTCCTAATAATCATATATCGGTGATGATGATGATAATGATTATAATGACAATAATATTATTTGTTATCTTCTCTCTGCTGACTGACTGCGTGAGTGACACGAGGAGGATGCCTTGATCCTTTCTCCCTTTCTCTTTTCTCTCTTGTGGTTTCATATCGGATTACCCAAAGTCAACTTTCCTCCTCTCCCACCCAATTTATTGTCTTCATTGTTATTTTGATTAGAGATTATTTGTATTATTCTTACTTATATTATATACTTTAACTTACCCCATTTCTCATTCAATTTTTTCCCTATTTAATCTTCTCGTTCCCACCTCTTCTCTCATTCTTTTCGATTTTAGTGTGATAAGATACAACAATGAGTTGGGAACTAGGCTCATGGCTCTTTTCCCCTATTGAAGAGAGAGTTTAACTTTATATAGTGGCTTATCAAGTCACAGGGCTATTACTAGCATCAATCATTATTTTTATTTATTAACATTGACGCCTGCCTTATACAATTTGATTTTTTAAGTCCCCTCTGTTTGCTTTAGTTAATTGTTTGATACATTGTGTAATGTAGGAAAAGGATAGATAGAATAGAATGAAAGAAATGAACAGTAGCAGCACCCCGGACGCTGGTTCTAATTGTATGCACGATTTATTGATGCTCCGAATGAATGGGTAACATTTAATTTCATTTTATTAATACAAAAAATACGTGTGGAGCAACATTAATCTGTTTAAACAAGCTATATGCGTTTTACATGTATTATTCCTTGTGACAATACTAATACTGATAATAATACGGCTTAGTAGTGTTCATTTTAATTTCGTATTTGTAATTATTTACACAAGTATTATTTTCACGAATTTACTTAAACTCAAAGTAAGCTTATTACATATAGAGATGCAAATATTGATTTTATTTCGTTTAATTGCGTTTAATGTTATGATGAAACCCATGAATGCAAAGTAGATTTATCAAGCAAAAAGAAACTGTCTCACTACTACAAATATAATATTTGAACTCCTGTCATATTGATATTTAAATGCATTTTATATTTATAAAATATGGATTTTCTTAAAAAGAAAACTCTTAAAAAGGCCAAAAAAATCATATAATCAATAAAAACAGCTTGTAGATAAATAGCTACTCACTCCACATATACTAATGAAATTAACTTCTACAAGGTGAATGTGTATAAAAGAAGGAGAAAAGGTTAATAATATATTAGATTGTGGTACTCCATTGTAAAAGAAAAATGTAGCAAATGACTCAATGACTCGTACAAAATATTGATGATGGTAAGCACGACTATTGGCATTGGCACTGGCAAAAAGACAAGACATGGATATTAGTATTTATCGAAAGATATATATACCACCTATAATAAATATACCTAATAAAGCTAGATAGTTCTTGAGTCTTGAATCGGCAAATCGATGAGTGAAAATACCATAACTCTCTAAATTTTTAACGCATCATTTCCTCACAAGATCATTTTTAGCATAACCATTTCATGGCAACTTTAGTGACACATAAGAGAGATGGACGAGCAACCTGAAAATCTGATCCTATCCAAAGAGTACCGACTTCTTGTGGCATCCCAACCCATCTTATACACAAACACATACACATTGTATATTTATAACCCTAGAAATAATGTTATTTTACTTTAACTACTTTCCTCATCTTAAGTCTACCTATATCTTTGTATTATCATCAATACTGCTTGGTTTATTACACCCTTAGAATACTAATACATATTATCACCCCACACATGAACAGTTTACTTCAAAGTGTCATATAATAAGTATTAGGAATATAAGTAAACCTAATGTAATAACTGGAAACTAAAACTCATGCAAGTGTATTTAACTAAAAGATGAAAAAAACTAACATTTTTTTAAGATAGGAGAAAATGAGTCAATCCGATCCATAAGAGAAGAAAAAAAAGTCGAAATAAAGCTGTTGGATGGATATCGGTGCCAAAGCAAGGTATAAAGTGACACGTAAATGACTTCTCAAGGGTCTAATGACTTTCAAATATCTTAAGAATGTTTTTCTAACGCTTACATCTGTGCTTTGACATCATTAGCAATGGCTAACTAGCAAAAATTTATGCCTAATTATCTCTATAAAGAAAAACTCCGAATCCTTCCTTTCCTTCCTATCTCTTCCTAAATTAACACACAGAGAAGGAAACGAGCTTCTAAACTACCCTTCTCATTTACACCAATCATTCATGCTACACAAAACATACACTCTTGTACATTTAATCAACTAAACTAATATTATTCTAATGAAGATAATATTATTAGTATTTCATTCAGTATTCAAGTTTAAAATTCAACCAACATGTCATAAAAGACATTCAAGTTGTTCTGTATTGTGATTACTAAATACTAACTACTTTTCCCTTATTCCTTTTAAGTAGAAAAAATTTCATCGGCATGAACAGCTTTGAATTTTTACCCTTGTAATAATAATCATAATAATATTTTTAGTATTGACACTTAAGGAATGCATGTTTATATCTTTTTAAAAGTATGGATAGAGAGAGAGGGTACTTAGTACGGTACGGTCGTTTAAGCATGACTTCTTCATCCGGGTTTCCGTCTTTGCACCTTTGAATTATTTTCTTGGTGTCACTTTCTACTCATTACTTTTACATATACCAGTTACACATCGGCATCGGGTTTGACTCGACTCACTGCTCTCACGGAGAGAATTTAAAACTTTCCTGTATTTTCAAAATGTGATAGGATAACTTCTTTGTATATAATAGTTGCCAACCCTTGAGGACTTTACGATACTCTATAGAGTTATTATTATATTATTACCTCGTTCATGAACACACTACATGTGTATTATAGACCTTTAATACTCTTATACAGGGCAAATAGAAAGAAGCCTAAAAGAGAAACAAATGAGACACTTAACAATCATAATGTTCCATGGGTCATTTACTTTGCTCATTCTCATCACCAGCTCCCATTTTAGCCACCCTAATACGCATAATAATGGATGTTCCAAAGCACCCGGCTTCCACATTAAATCGGTTCTGGTACTGTAAAAAATAAAATCACACACGATTATATTCCTCCTCTTGGCAATAACATGACTACCTCTGAAACTACCTTGTATATTGTGTACCAATCTAAAGTATCACTACTGGTAGACGTGGTACTGAAGCCAAATACATTTACTTACCATCCGAAATACTATATCATTAAATGCAATCAGTAGTTCTACAAAGGTGTAGAAGGATTGCTAACATTTGTATATTACGAGAACCATATCATATAGAAATAAATTTATACTAAAATCGTGTCAAAAATAATCTTCCAAAGGATATATATGTCCTACTGCTTTTTATAAGTAATAAAATAGATTATAGGCTTGAAAAGTATTTTCAGAGTGGAAATGATCTTCATTTGAGCAGATGTTACTTTTTGTCAAATCTACAAATACGACACTTTGTATCAAACAGAGTATTCATTAGTCGCACGTTGATTATCCATTTGTTCCTCATAAACGGTAAGAGAAGTTATGAAATTTCCTGTCGGATGTGGATAATATGATATGTGAGAAGAAGATGATGATGATGAATTTGGTGGTAATAATATTTCTACTAGGTGTTAAGAGTGGTTAGTATATACAATATATGTACATTGGCTGCTGTATGAGTGTTTCCAAGTAAAAGAAAAAGCATTTGCTACCAAGAAGTCAAGAAGAGAGCAAGGAAGGGGCATCAGGAAAAGTCAAGAGTTCCTACAGGAAATAAATCACAATAGGAAAGTAATAATATTTTCTTTACTCAAGATTGAGAAGAAGTAAGTATCGATTTCTATACAACTCATCATCATCACATCATCATCAATTCGAACATCTCTGAAAGTTAACCCTAGTATGCATTTGAGTAGGCATTTCCCAGTTTCACAGTTCCACCCATACCATGAATGTTTATACCAGTCAAGGAGAAAAGTCTCTGCCTTTATAGTATTTTATTATGAAAGATCAGAGTTCGCTTCCCACTTTTACCTTTAAGACTTGCCAAATATTATATAAGGTTGGCAGAGGATTGGATTCCGTGAGTGAGTTATTGTTGGCTAATGCGCTCTACGCTTCCAACCGACGTTTGATTAATGGGAAACCGCTTTAATTATTGTAATGGGGTATAATATGATCCAAGGACTTGCTGACAAATAGCCATACTTTACTAGGCTCTTCTCATCTACAACCAGAATTATCTTGGGCAATTCTTCAACCATGTACCAATAAGACACGCTATATCAACTATTATAGGTTAATGCGGTTAAGATTTTCATCAAAAACAACAAAACACCCATCATTTTATCGAGTCCTCGTGCAAATCATTTTTATCTACGGGATCTTATGTATTTTAGTAAAGTATATGAATTACACGAGTTATTTCAAGTTATTTTAGTTATGGACTCTCAAACTACCTGCAATTATAATCTAAATCATATGCTAATTGTCGTAACATCATCTCACTTATGTGTTTTATATACAAAAGAGTTTCTCATTATAAACCGTTTATTGGAAACGTGTGATGAGCAAATTTGTACTTGTCATTTTTCATGAATGTTTACCTTAATTAAGGAGAAAAATTGATGTAAAAAAGGTTAGGAGGGGTTGCCTCACCTTTTGAATTAAGTATGGAAAATTATATTAAAATACCTTTGATTCTGTCCATCTTTTCCTGAGCTTTGCTATATTATAAAGATTCCAATCACTGCTATGAGAAAATATCATTATGACCCTCGTCATTAATTTGGTTTTGATTCAGTATAAATCTACAATATAGCACATTTCTTTCTCACACTGTATTACCATGTATATAAAGAGATTGTATCATGGTATAAAATATAACTAAATCTTAAAATAATAATAATATGATGTATGAGATGTGAATGCTTTTCCGAAACGCCTTTTGTAAATAAACTTAACTTGCATCTGCTCTGACAAGTAATTACAATGATAAATAAACGATATTAACATATAAATTACAAGAGTAAGAAAAAATTGCATAGATGTGTCCTCATGATTAGTTGTTGTTTATGAATTAAATCAACTATTAAGTCTTTGAGATTATCTTAATTTATATATAAGAAGGTTGGATTTGCATATTATTATTTTAATTCCTTAATTTTATTACAGTAATGATCTTCCTTTGTTTTGTTAACATTAAAAATTATAACTTTTATATCACAAAGATTTTGATGAAAATTTCTTTAATCTTAAATGTAGACTAAAATTCAAAATCTAGGTATGTAAGGAAATAATCTTGGAACCTCCTTCAAAAGTCGAAAAAAATACCAACCAACGTTTGGAAAATGTGGTTAAAGTAAATAAATACTGAATTCAAAGTCAACCTTTTGGTTAATAAAAAAATAATTTCTGAAAAAATGATTTGCATCTTAATTTTTCATCCATTCAACCTGCCTGTCACTCTTGTAAAAAGTAACCCCGTACACACTCAAGATCTCGATATGCATCTCCTCGTCTCAACATGAACTAGTTGAACTTGAAAGTTTATGCGATGGAATAATAACACTGTTTATTCCTAATGTACTCTTTGCTTTTAATTTTATTTACTTCTTATAGAGAAATCATCCAAAATTCATAAAACACTCAGTTTAACAAAACTGAAATACATTTCAATGAGAAACTAATTGGGAAAAATAAAAATCCATCCATAATAAAATCCTAATGAGTGTAGAGTGTACAAGTTTCATCTTACCCAAAATTGTCTCAATCAGTATAGAATTGATCTATAAGTCAGACTCACATGTTTTTATAAATACAATGACACGACTCCAAATTAAACTGGTATTTAAAGATTTAAATATTTACAACGAAAAACTTCATTAGAAAATATTCATTAAGAACTTCATAAAGGCGAAAACAAACGGTACTAGCATTTCAGATCTTTTGAAAAACAGTTATCTCACTTTAGGAACTTACTACAGGATCTGAAAAAGTAAAACAACTACTTGGTGTATGGATCATAGAGAGTCAAGCGCCCCTTATTGAGATGAAAGTAAAAGAGTTCCAGTTTGATATTGCAATAGTAACTCAAATGCATTTACAGGCAGTAGATTCTATTATATCACGAGTTGTTACACAAACACGGGTAGAGGTCCTTAACGACTTGCATGTAATTCGAAAACTTCTGTTGAATAAAGCCAAAACTCCGAAAGACAAAGAATTTGCTTTCATAGGTTGATAGATTTGGTGTGTGTTTGTATGAAAAACCGTCATTTTAATGTATCATTTGAATAACGAAGGATTTATCTCAATCGAAAGATAAAGAAATTAAATGAGATATTATTATGAGATTCAATCGTTTCTACATAAGAACAAAAATTCAAGATAACAAAATTTTTAAAGATTTTAAAACCATTGACTTCCAATATTGTGGTGGATGGATGGAATATATGCAAGAATTTTTGTAAGTAAAATGAAGATTTAGCTTGTATCAAATTCCATCAACTTTATGTATTTATTTATAGTAATAAAATAATACAATTGGAATGTTATTTGACTCTGGGGTTAGTTCAGCAAGATGTATAACACAGGGATGACTTTATCTCTTCATACAAATTTAACTGATTTGATATATTTAATTTCATATCAGATTACATCCAAGGATCTGAGTTTACATTGCATTTTTAATTTCTTGCACTAATCTCTCAAGACTATTTGATGTTTGTAATAGTTTCAAAATTATGGGAGGAATTTTAGACCTGAGGATTAGCAGTCGGTTAACTTGGACAGCAGCCTAGGTTAGAATCCCGCAACTGTCTGTGATGGCACTCTAGGTTTTCGTTAGGTAGATATTAAAGGTTCGTCTTTTCTGGTCTTTGTAGGTTTTTTCAAATGTCATGTGCAACTATATACGTTTTTTAATCTGACTGGCAAATGAGAAAGTTAAAGTTCATTACTTAAGCTGGATCATTATACCTATACATGATCAAATGGGAACTGAGACAGTTTTTTTTTTAATTTGCAAAAACTATCAACTTTTAAGACCATTTGTTTTGAGCTTAAAAACTTAAAATCCTTGATATCATGTTATTTCATGAAATATTACACAAATTCAGTCATGGATGAATGCCTCTCGTTATGTCTTCTTTTAAATTAAGCTTTTATTGTACTTGTACTCAAACTTTTGGTAAATGGACTGGTTTAAAGAACCACGATCGTGCATAATGAATAAATACCGAACCAAATGCCAAACCAAATCAATAAAAATAAAAGCAATGCAAATGTCCAACTTGATCCTAATTTTTTTTAGCATAACGAACGAACGTATGATTTATTGGCAGAGGACGATATATAAACGTTTGTCTCTCTAACATTTACATTTCAAATTCACGAACAATTCTAAGTATAATATATGTATGGTTAGTTAATAGATTTTGGATACAAGTCTTGCACTATAATTTGCTTCCAAAAAATGTTTTTATTTATAGAATACGATAAATTTTGAGAAACACATTTTTTCAGAATTTTGTCAACTGCTAATTAAAACATAAAATCCATTTTTGCTGAACTTTTTAGCATTCTGTAATTAATTTATAAACACATTCATATGTAATCGTAAAGATATGATTCCTCTGTGTCGTCATCATTTGTGTCAGAGTCTAAATATTCCCAAATTTTATCATCTTCACCAACATCTCCTGTGGTACTTGACTCGTCATCTTGATATATGCTGGAACTCGAGGCCAAAGAGTCAATCGAACCATCATCCTTATTCAAGGACGGTCCGGCTCCAGTTTTTTGCAGTT
>JAQGAA010000355.1:0-24362 GCA_034696425.1 Isotoma viridis
ACGAGGTTTTTTTTTGTTTAACAAAATTTCGATTTTAATCAATCGCAGTTTTTTCAAATGTTACAAAATTACGCCAAAAATACCAAGTAAAATTAAATCAATCAGACTCAAAACCATCGAATTAAGACTTTTTGGTTTTTTCTGCTAGCTCTATCACCTATATTAATTTAATTTTTTACTTTTTTACATTTCTAAATGTTTTTAATGGTTTAATACTCCTTAACCATTAGTTTATCAAAATTAAAACTCTGTATGAAAATGCTAACGGATGCAAAAATTTTAACCTAAAACATATCCCATTTACTATTTTTTGTTATTGAGGACAAATTAAATGTCATTTTTTACTTCGCACTATAGCTGGGGTCGTCTTATACGAAGTATTTTTTTGGGGTTCGTAAAAAGGCCAATTCGCACTATAGGTGGGGGAGCACTATAGTCGGGGTTTTAGGGTACATGAACCGACCACACAGGAAATAAATCTTACTACACGATTTGTTCTAAATCTGAATGCATAGGTGGGTGCGAGTATATTATAGAATATTGTGAGAATAGAAGCAGAAGCAATCTAAAAGTTTTTCATCACTTCAAACTTTGAAGTTCAATTTCATTAAACTTTTTGAATTTTCATTTCACTGCTACAACCACCACGATTTTCTCATACTACTTAACTTTGAACTTCAAAAAACTTTTGAATTCCTTTAATGGAAAGAGTGTATTATTACAAAATTTATAATACTTGGACTTGAGTTGTTCGTAAGAGTTGACAACCTGACAAAACTTTTGAAATGAGGTTTTTCTTGAAATCTTTTTTTGATATTTTGTCTGTTGTGTATTTTAGATAAATTCATTTACTTAAAAAATTCTTAATCGAGGGTGTTTTTACTATCTGTACAGCAAACTATCAGACTAAATGTATTTAGAAAGTACGCTTTAATGTTAATGTCCAAGTTTAGATTGTCAGTCAAATTCTTAAAAGTTTGAATGTCAAAATCTCAAAACTTTCGGACGGGAACTTATTTTTGATGCAACAAAGGAATCGCATGTGGTGGTAGGTGCAATTCTTTGACAAATAGGCACAAAAATGTATGCACATGACAAATATTACTTAGGTTTAATGTATGAAAATAATCATATTTTGTTTTGTAACGTTCGTTGGAATATTAATTCCCCTCTGAATACCTTAATCATGGTTTGAAAAGTTAATTCACCCGGGGATTCTAATTCGGTTAGGTAATATTGTAGACAGGATAATATTGGTTGAATGAACAGAACGAAACATTCATATAACCGGATTGAATTCTACTAAACTGTGTGTCCGGCCTGGTAAGAGCTGAGGATAATAGGAATTTTCGGATTGAATTCTTTCGGTTTGTAGAATTCCCTAAAGTCTTCCACAAAAAAACTTCAGTGGTTAAAAAAGAAGAGCATTGAAAATAGTATCGTGCTCAGTTTACAAGCTGGTAAGTAAATGCAGTCGGTAAGTGCATAGAACGTGTAACGAAAGGATTGAAGCCTAAAAATGTACTTTTCATATGCACACAGTGTAATAAAAAATTAAAAAAGTTCCTAAACCATTCTCCTGACATTAGACGACAGTTGCTTGTCTTTGTCTTTGTTAATTTGTGCAGAAAAAGCCGATTATGCACTTAATTAAGTTGATTGACACAGCGTTAATTGGCAAACTTAGGGGACTCATCCAGCTAATTTATTTTCCATTTGCATAGTCGCTATGTGCCATCGTCTGTATGGACAAACTTGATTTAGATGAAAAGACTCGTTCACAAATTAATGTATGGAATATTTTACAAATATAAAAACATGGGCCTGAGTTGACTCGGCCATCCATACTTTTCCAAACCCACAATATTTATTTTCTGAAACGTTATCCCGAATTCTTTGGCCAACAAATTGTTTCAATAAGCCTTTAAGCTTAATGAATGCATTTCCTTAATTCAAAAAACTGCAATGACGTTTCACTCTACGTAATTTATTG
This sequence comes from Isotoma viridis, assembly GCA_034696425.1. NCBI lineage: Eukaryota > Metazoa > Arthropoda > Collembola > Entomobryomorpha > Isotomidae > Isotoma > Isotoma viridis. The sequence goes on from JAQGAA010000355.1 coordinate 1,994, forward strand.
CCAGTAAAGTCTTCAATTATTTCTTCTTTCTATCTACTCCTTATACAATGAAATGAAGCTTTTGTAAGCTCAATTCCATTTTAATTGCATACACAAGACTGATGGAAATGACATCGATTTCAGATAATTTTAAAGCATTTATTTATCAAACACACAAACTACAAAGGATAAAATGGAAGCTGCACATGGTGTGATTTGCACATGTAGACAATAAAATAATATTCAAAAGGTTAGCACTTTAGACAAGAAAACCTTGAAGATCAAGCATCGAATTTAATTTTGACATTAAGATATTCAGACATCCAAGTTCGAAAAGAACTTTTATGTCAATTTGATAAAGTGACATAACAATTTTAAAACATGTTCTTTCATCTCTGACTTTGTCATTAAAGCTGTTTTAGGCTCAATGCTTGCATCTCCAATCAACTATGTCATCTTTGACTCATTTCACATCACATAATAATGTAATTGAATCGCTTTTCTATTGTGTAATAAGATTATTGACAATCTCAAAATGAATAAGATCAAGAAGGATTGAGCTTCGCACACATAGGGTTTGATATGTGATTCTTTTAAACTAATAAGATTTTGTATAATGGTGAGAATGTTGAAACAAATATTAGTGAAAATGATGGTACGGCTGACAAATATTTTTATTGGAATTGTTTATTACATGGTAAAGTAAAGTATACTATCTGTTTTATACAGATAGAGTTGTGTTCTATGAAACATACTTACTCCGCTTTCACTACTAAAAAATCCGGGAGAAAGTCCGGGGCTCTCCTTAACGGGAGTTTTTCGGTTTATTTAAAAATTTCGGAGTTTTAGTTAAGACCAAGGATGATCTTTCCAGAAAACAGATGTCATAGTAGACAATTTTATGTTTGATGGGTTAGAGCTGTAGAATGCATAGCAAAGATATTTTCATACATGGTTTTTTGTAGGTATATATTATTTAGGTAAATTTTCATTTAAAAATCAACCTGGGTCAGCCAATTTATTTCAGAAACGGGTATGCGGATTGTATAAAAGAACGGGGCTAGTTTTTAAAAGTTAAGTTAAAATATTTTTTATTGAATTTTAATTAATTTGTTAATTTTAGCATATCTAAACAACAAGGACAGGATTAATTAGAGGGAAGAACTAGAGCTAGGTAATTTTAGACTTTTCAGTTAAAAAGTAATTCTATAAAGTAGTGGACGGCATGTAATTTTTTACTTTAAGTGGTGCTATACTCAATGCATCCAAGTATTTGAATTTCCAAGGATGAAATTTAATCCATAAAATTGTTTAATGAAATACATTTTTGAAGGCCCTCCTGGTATTCTAATAATCATGAAAAAAATACCAAGCAGCCTAATGAAATGCTAGCCACAAACGACTTTGAATTTCTGGAAGGTTATATAGTTATATATAATTTTGTTTTGGTGAACTATTAATTTTTTACGTATTACAATCAAAGATAAAACGGCTTAGTCAACTCAACCTCAATATATGAGGTTTTATAATATACTTTTTTGATTACTTTTGCATTTTGATTGAGTTCCGCAATTGAATGTATGAATTATTTACAACAACTAACCAAAGAAATTAATCTCCCTGCAGTAGTCCTTCCATATGTTTTGTTTTCTAACTTTAGTTCTTCTTAGATTTCAATTATTCTTACTCTATAGATTAAAAAATAAGTAATCTTTTTGTTAAATTAAAAAATAAATTGAATATAAAGTTTCAAGGTAAGGAACAAACGAAGTAACTGTTGTGACTACTACTTCCTAAAAGCTCTGTGCCCAGCGACTATTCTATTTTACTTTTTTCCATCACAAAATCACAATTAAAAATGTTTAGCAAACAGCATTTCAGGAATTTTGGCAGACATCTAAACATTGCTGGGTTTTTTGGAGGAAGTCCTTTCCTTTTTGATAATAAAACGAATCATGTTTACATGACAAATCGGAGTGAGAGAAAGTTTCTAATTTTCATTGCATCTTTGGGAGGATATGTTCTTCGTATTGGGCATAAGGCTATTCTTACAAAAGTGAATATGATTCAAGGAAAACATAATAAGGACATGATCCAACAGTTCAACTTCATGGTGGCACTTTTAATCAGCACGATTTTGATACTTGTGATATTATCGCCATTCATTTTCTACAGAAAGTATTGCAAATCTACTATAAATTCCTTTTTTGATTACACTTTTTCATTTTATGGTAAGCATATAATATTTACTATCGTATGATCATTGATTTAGCAGACCCCATCCTCCTTTTATACAGAATCCACCATAACCCGACTTCCATTCTATAGCTCATGTTTTAACTTTTTAGAAAGTTTGAAATTTCCCATTATTTTTTATAATATTCATTCTGTTACTTTTAAACACAGAGGACTTTGCACCAAAGTACAACACAAGAACCTCCAGGATGTCAAAATTCTTGGAAAATTTTATAACATTGATCACAATTCTGTCAATTGGATTTCCTTTCGTCATGTCATGTCACTTCTTTTTTAACCCAAGGAGTCGCATTTACCCTACAAGTGGAATTCCACATGATCATTTTTACATTTTTGTTATTGTATATGTACTATATTATTATGGAATTTTTTATTTATGGGAACTAGAAGCAGTTACTTTAGTTGCAACAAGCGAATTGATACTTTTAGTTGGCTATGCTGTTTATGTTTCTCCTCTTATTTCAAACGAATTCAGGTCAAAATGTAAGAAATACAAAACTTTGAAAAGTCTTAGAGAACCTGGAAATCTCACTATGCAATATAGAATCTTAGAATCATTTCATTTGAATTTTAATGATATAATTTCAATTGCTTTCATTCCATTGCAAACTTTAATAACTCAAGAATGTCTATTTTGTAATTTTGTTGTGATAACCCAATGGAAAGAAATCAATAATGTAACTAGAGGTATTTTGTTAGCTTGGTCTTTTATCTTTTTGTCTGCAATGGTTTTCTTTCTACAGTTTGGAGGATGGTTGAATAATAACTCGAGTAAGACTTTGAAATCTTGGAAACATTTTGATTGGCCTAGGAAGGAGGATAAGAAGTATTTGGCCAAATTTAGGAAAGCATGTAAACCGATTGGATTCAGGGCAGGAGGATATTATTGTATGAAGAGGTTGTCCGTTTTAAAGTTTTTGAAAGGAATTGTTCGAGGTACTTTTAGAGCGATTTTGACCTTGAAATAATAAGTATGGGCTTCTCTAACAGGCATTTTTTAACTTTAAATATTCATGAAATAACCCATGAAGAGTTTTGGCACACCCAAATTGACTACGTAAATTCATATTAATCTCTTCTAATAAACTGGTTCAATCGTGTAATTTGATTTTGCATTGAGGTTACATTTCTAATATTATGTTGGACTTCTTTTCCCAAGGAATATGTAGAAATTCTGTAGAAATCGTATTTTCGTATTTGTATTATATTATCACATTGCCTAAGCATTGGCTAAATGTTTTTCGAACTTTAGAAAATCGTATATTATATTGAAAGTTGCTTTTAATTCTAATATTATAATAATATATTCTAACAAAAACAAAAAGCTTATTGTCCCTAACTCTAATAAGGTAAAATAATCATTTAATTAAGTTTATACAAAAAGGAATTTACTTGGCAAGTTAATTGAAGGCGAGTTATATTGTTCCCAAATTAAATTTGACTGGTACTGAACTATAATGCTTAAATAATGTTTTGAAGCTCCTTTCGCATATTAAATTCTAAAGAATCCACCCCTAATATTGTGAGCATTCAAATTATTGGCTGACGTCAGTATGCGTTTAATTTTAAATGTAATAAAATGTCAACTCAAAAGTATTTTTTTCGTACGGAGAGTACGGACTTTGTATTGATTTCCAATCCTTGTTAATCCTTGTTAACCTTATAAAAGTTCTGAAGAAAATAAAAGCCCAACTAAAGCGTATTGTATTTTTTTCTTTAAATTCTTATTTCTCTATAGTGAAACAGTAAAGTTCTCCTTATGAGTTTCCTAAAAAAAGTGCAACAATGTACAGTCAACAATCTTTCAGAAATATGGGTAGACACGTGAACATAGCTAGTTTTTTTGGAGGAGCTCCTTTTCGATTTGATTCTAAAACCAATAGAATTTACATTACCAATCGAAGCAAAAAAAAGTTTTGGATTGTCATTGGAATAATAATTGGATTCGTTATTCGTGTTGGGATTAAGGCTTTATGGACAAAAGTGACTATGAAACCTGGAGACAAAGTGATAATGCAAGAGTTTAATTTCATGGTGGCTGTTTTAATAATCTCGGCAATAATGGTTACCGTTCTTTCACCAATAATTCTTTACAAGAACTATTTCGTATCTGTTATGAATGCCTTTTGTGATTACAGCAAATCTTTTTACGGTAAGATAAATTAGATTTATATTTATTTCATTTTCAAACGAAAAGTTCCAAGTAAAACTAAAATATAAATATTTTTATACAAAATTTAAATTTAGATGAATTTGCACCCGACTACAACACTGAAACGTCCAAGATTTCGAAACTACTCGAAAAATTTATAACACTTTTGACCTTTGGGACAATGGGATTCGCTCTGGTACTTTCCGGGCACTATATGTTTTACCCTATGACTCGTGTATATCCTACAAGTGTAATACCACGTCAAGAATACTTCTATACTTTTATATTTGTTTACATTGTATTTGGGATTGGTTACTTTTGGGTATCACAAGCAGTAGCGTTAATGGCAGCGTGTGAATTTTTGTTTCTTGTAACTTATGCTATTTATATGGTCCCTCTTATCTTGAATGAATTTAGGTCAAATCGTAAGAAATACAAAACTTCAGAGGAATTAAGAGAAATTCAAAATCTTCCGATGCAATATAGAATCATGGAAATATTTCATTTGAATATTAACGAACTTGCTTCAACTATTTATATACCTTTACAAACGTTGGTCTCACAAGAATGTCTTATTTGTAATTTTATGATTATCTCTCAGTGGAATGAGCTTAATGTTGTTACTAAAACTGTTTTGATAGGCTTGTCTTTTTCTTGCATGCTAGGGTGGGCTTTTTTCCTTCAATTTGGAGGATGGCTAAATACAAACTCGATAAAGACTTTGAAATCTTGGAAGTATTTTAAGATTGAGGGGAAAAACGACCGGAAATATTTGTCTAAGTTTAGGAAATCTTGTAGACCTATTGGGTTCAGGGTTGGAGGATATTATTGCATGAGGAGGTTAAGTGTTTTGAAGTTTTTTAGAGGGATTGTGAGAGGTACTTTTAGAGCACTTTTAACCTTGAAGTAATTTCCCCAATGCCATTAGGAAATTAGGAATAGCTTTTGCTTTGGAAATAATGCATCTTTATGTATAAAGCTTCGACACGGCTTATTTTTTATTGGGTGTCTAATGCGAACTGACTCTCTTCGGCAACCTGAATTCCTAACATTGGAATACAGAAAACTAGAAATCTTTCACAGAAGCTTTAATGAATTTGTGGAACCGGCGATAATTTCTTTGCAATCTTTTGTAACTGATTTTTGTTTATTTTGTAATTTTGTTTTGATAACACAATGGAATGAACTGTGCGGTGTGACCACTTCGATATTCATAATATTGTCATTTTGGGCATTTCTTAATTGGGCATTTTTGCTGAACTTTGGAGGATTGATGAATGCTCACGGGAAGGAGACTTTGAAATCTTGGAAGTACTACGATTGGTCTAGTACAATTGACCGGAAGTATTTGGACAAGTTTGAAAGATCATGTCGACCTATTGGAGTGCGCGTTGGAGGGTATTATTGCAGAGAAGAGGTTGAGTGTTTTGACATTCATTCGGGGGATTGTCGTGATTACACTTTGACAGGACTGCTTGAGTAATCTTAGACATTTTTGTGTTATCATTTCTTCTTGAAATTGTCTTTCAAAAGACCTTTAAACTATTATATTTAAATCAATAATCACATTTATCTTCATAATGTATTTAGTTTTTATTGTTTCTTAATTATTTCGCAGTAGTTATTGTGCATGTTCTTTTGATGATTCGGCCATTAGTCATCATACGTTTCTTTCGTCATCATTCACTATCCCTTATATTCCTAATACCTTTTTTTCCAATCCCTTATTTTCCTCATCCCATTTCTTCCTATCCCTTTTCTTCCGGTTACCGGTAAATATTAGTATTTGATTTCGTTAGTTTTTCTGGGATTCTTATCGAATTTTCAATCTTTAATTTAAAGTGCTTTTCTTTGGATAAATTGTAATGATTAATTCGTCGACGTACTCAATGTCGGGCTATTTCTGTATGCCTTAATGTCATTTCTTTTGCATTGCAAGTTAATAAAAACAATGTAAATCCAACGCTGTATTTGTTTTGGTAAATATGATACAGAAAAAACACTAATTTTCAGCTAATTATTGTAAAACCGTCACTAAAGTAAAGTAACAAAGTATAGTAACTAATCTAATATGAATTGGTTATTACAGTAAATTAATATAAAATATAAAAAATAAAAATAAATAAAGCTTTCTCAAAAAGAAAATGTTCAATTATATTGGAATATAGTTAGGAATCACTGGAATCAGTACATAAAAATGTATAAGGCTTCAATCAAAATCCGTTTCATAATTGCCTGTATTATATTTTCAGAAAATTAATTGGATTGGTTTCTATTTGTTTTACTATTCTTGTGCTTTGGTACCATCATACAATCTTAAGCGATATATATTTTAAATTAATTTGTGTCTCACTGATTGATAAAAACGATAACTTCATAAGCCTAAGCATTGTTAGTACTTTTGCCAGGGTATAAAATTTAATTAATTAACTAACCAATTTCATTTTTATCGAACGGAAAGTAATTGTATTAGAATTTTAAGTTCCAAATCTTGAAATTACAGTTTGTCAAAGGTCTGCTACACACAATTTTATTTTAATATCTAGAACCGATTGCCATTGCATAATTTATTTTGTAATGAATAAAAAATTAAAACCTATATATTCTAAAGTTTAATATTTTTTTTGTTTTTATAAAAAACTATCTACTGATTGCTTAAGTTAAAGCATTAATAAGTTTGTTTCTTATGTTAACTTTTCTACGACAAATACAAAAGCTAATCTAACAAGATTGACGGTTCCACGAATATTAATAACAAATAATGTTTTCTGTCTAAGATTACAATTTTTTTAAACTAGAAAAGCATTCTAATGTTGCTTTCAATCATTGGTCACTGTTATGGGTTTAAGACAATCACAACAGGGTTAAAAGACTGGCTGGGGGACAAAGCTGTTGGATGCACAAGATTTTTTGGAATACAAAAAAATAATAAAAATCATAATGTTCAACGAAAAATACTTTAAAATTTTTGGTAGATATATAAAACTTTCTCATTTTTTTGGTGGAACCCCTTTCCTATGGAATAGTAAAACAAAAACACTTTACATGTCAAAATGGAGTGTTCAAAAGTATATTGGGGCTGCAACTAATTACATACTATTTACGTTGTATTTGATAATACGTGTAATTCTATCAACATTTTTTGGGGGCGAAATGAAGGATTTCAATTTTACATTTGCACTGTATCTCTGTGCACTTATAATGTGTGTGAATCTTGTTGTTCTAATGGCTAACCGTAAAGATTGTGCATGTGTTGTTAATGAATCATTTAGATATGGGAAGGAATTTTATGGTAAGTTTAGTTTTATAAGTTGTATTCATTTTTAACTCACTGTACTCAACCCAAGGTGCTTCCACTTCGGCTCCGAAACGGAAGCACCTTGACTCAACCACTTTTGCAGATAGAAGAACATTTTAGATAATATATGCATAAAGATTAAAGACACTTTTTGAACTAATGTGTGTGTTTTAAAAAAAAGTATAATTAATTTTTCAGCCCGATTCATGCCACGGTTTGATACAAACAATTCAAAATTCAATCAATATTGGGAATGGTTAATAATGGCAATATCATCAATAGCAATCTGGTTTCCTGCCATTGTATCCTGTCATTATTTCCTGAATTCATCAGGGTCTATGTATCCAACAGGAATGATACCCGAGGAGTATTTCTTCACATGGATGTACATCTCCTATGGAATTTACAACTCATGGCTTGTTTATGCTGTAGTTTGCAATCTGGCTTTTTACTTAATTGTTATTCTAGCACATTCACTTTTCTTACTTCCATTAATCTCAAACGAGTTTAGATCTCAAAGACCCTATTATAAAACTTTGAACTCTCTTCGGCAACCTAAATTCCTCACATTGGAATACCGAAAACTAGAAATCTTTCACAGAAGTTTTAATAAATTTGTGGAACCGGCGATAATCCCTTTGCAATCTATTGTAACTGATTTTTGTTTGTTTTGTAATTTTGTTTTGATAAAACAATGGATTGAGCTGGACGTTGTGACTATTTCGATATTAACAACATGGTCATCTTTGGCATTGCTTAATTGGGCATTTATTCTGAACTCTGGAGGATTGCTTAATGCTCATGGGACGGAGACTTTGAAATCCTGGAAGTGCTACGACTGGCCGAAGAAAATTGACCGGAAGTATTTGGAAAAGTTTGAGAGATCGTGTCAACCTATTGGAGCTAGGGTTGGAGGGTATTATTGTATGAAGAGATTGAGTGTTTTGACATTCATTCGGGGAATTGTCACTGGGACTTTTAGAGCACTTTTGGCATTAGAGTGATTACACTTTAGGCAGCACTGCTTGGAAAATTTTTGCCTTTTTTGTGTTTTCATTTCTGCTTGAAATATGATGAAAGTACCTTGCACAAGACCTCTTAACTATCATATTTGAATCGGTAAATACATAAATTTACTTTCATAATGTATTAATTGTTTCCAAATTATTTTTCAGCCGTCATTGTGTTTTTTAATGACTCGCTCGGCCATTATTAGCATTAGTCTAGGCTAAATAGTAGTATTCGGTTTCATTATAATCAAAGGAACCCAAAAAACCTCATAAAAACTTCTGAAATCTTCAACCCAAATATTCCGGGGTTATATATTTTTTTAATGTCAATGTTTTTTATAATGTAAGTTTATTATAGCGCTACTTTACTACACCAGTTTGAACGGTTTATTTGTTTCTAGGATTCTTTTTTAATCCAACACTTAATTTCGGGCAATTTCCGTAATGTTATTTCTTTTGCAGTGCGAATTAATAAAAACAAGTAAATCCGTATATTTTTTGGTAAATTTTATTTCAAACAAAAGTACCAACTTCTCTCAAATTATTGGACAAACATTACTAAACTAAAGGAATGAGGCTGTAAACAGTCTCATATGAATTTCTTAATGCATTGAATTCATATAAAAACTAAAGCAATAGCAATTAGACTGTCTAAAAAAAACTAATATGTTTAATTTGATTGGGAAATTATAAGATATCAGTGTATACACATTAATACTATTATGGTTAAAGGAATTAGCTTTAACTATTTCATAAGGCTTCAATCAAAATCCGGTTCATAATTGCTTGTATTATATTTGCAGAAATTTAATTGGATTGGTTTCTATTTGTCTATTCTTGTTGGATATTTAACATTTTTAATTAAAGACTTTGTACCATTGTTTATCTTAAAGTCTACATTTTAAACTCATTTGTGTCTCAGTGGTTGATTTAATGTAATTGTATGAGAATTGTAATTGTACCAAATCCGGAAATCAACCACTTATTATATTTTGTTCCAGTCTACCACAATTTTATTTTAATATCTACAAACGATGGCCTTTTCCTAATTTGTTTTGTAAAATAAGAAATTTCAACCATTATGTTCTAAAGTTAAATATTTTTTTTTTGATTTTATAATAAACTATCTACTGATTGCTTAAATTACAAACATTAATATTTTTAATTCTAAAGTAAACTTTTCTACGACAAAACACAAAAACCAATCTAACCAGATTGACAGTTCTACGAATATTAATAAATTTTTAATTCTTGTCATAGTTTAAATATCTTTAATTTAAAACTAGAAATCCTTGAAATGTTGCTTCCAATTATTGCTCATTTTGATGAGTTTAGTGCAACTACAACAGAGTTGAAAAACTGGCTCAGTTACTTAGCTGTTGGATGCACATGCACCAGATTTTTTGACTCTTACAAAAAATAAGAAAAAGTATAATGTTCAGCGAAAAATACTTCAAAATTTTTGGTGGATTTATAAAACGTTCTCATTTTTTTGGTGGAACCCCTTTCCTATGGAATAGTAAAACAAAAACACTTTACATGTCAAAATGGAGTGTTCAAAAGTATATTGGGGCTACTACTAGCTACACACTATTTACGCTGAATCTGATAATACGTGTAATTCTATCAACATTATTTGGGGGTGACATGAAGGACTTCAATTTTACATTTGCACTGTATCTCTGTTCACTTATAATATGTGTGAATCTTTATGTTCTGATGGCGAACAGGAAAGATTGTGCATGTGTTGTTAATGAATCATTTAGGTATGGGAAGGAATTTTATGGTAAGTTTAGTTTTATGAATTGTATTCATTTTCATAGCTCACTGAATGCAACCCGTTTCGCAGATAGAAGAACATTGTAGATAATATTAGATAATATATGGGTAAAGAGCAAAGGCACTCTTTGAACTAATGTGTGCGTTTTTTCAAAAAAGTATAATTAATTTTTCAGCCCAATTCATGCCTCGGTTTGATACAAACAATTCAAAATTCAATCAATATTGGGAATGGTTAACAATGGCAATATCATCACTAGCGATCTGGTTTCCTTTTGTTGTATCCTGTCATTATTTCCTGAATCCAACAGGGTCCATGTTTCCATCAGGAATGATACCCAAAGAGTATCTTACCACGTGGATGTACATATCCTATGGAGTTTTCTACTTATGGCACCTTCAAGCTATCATGTGCAATCTGACTTTTTACTTAATTGTTATTCTAGCACATTCACTTTTCTTGCTTCCATTAATCTCAAGCGAATTTCGATCTCAAAGATCCCACTATAAAACTTCGGACTCTCTTCGGCAACCTGAATTCCTAACATTGGAATACCGAAAACTAGAAATCTTTCACAGAAGTTTTAATAAATTTGTGGAACCGGCGATAATCCCTTTGCAATCTATTGTAACTGATTTTTGTTTGTTTTGTAATTTTGTTTTGATAAAACAATGGAGTGAGCTGGACGTTGTGACCATGTCGATATTAACAACATGGTCATCTTTGGCATTGTTTAATTGGGCATTTATTCTGAACATTGGAGGATTGATTAATGCTCGTGGGAAGGAGACTTTGAAATCTTGGAAATGCTACGACTGGTCTAAAAAAATTGACCGGAAGTATTTGTACAAGTTTGAAAGATCATGTCAACCTATTGGAGTACGCGTTGGAGGGTATTATTGCATGAAGAGATTGAGTGTTTTGCAATTCATTCGGGGAATTGTCACTGGGACTTTTAGAGCACTTTTGACATTAGAGTGACTAGCAGTGACACTATTCAATATTTCTTTTTTAACTTCACTTAAAATTATTAGTCTGTGCAATCTTGTTGCTTTATAAATATTACCTAGAATACAAATTTTTATTTGGGAACTATACAAATATTTAATGCAATAATAGAATATGATGTGATTTTTTATTGTATTCTGTTTGCAGTTTTAGGAATTTGAATGTAAAATGGAAACTTATTTTGAAAAATCTACAATGACAATACATTGGAAAGTAGATTAGTTTTGAATGGTAAAGCATTTATATAAAGTAGGTAGCGTTGCATTAGGTCACAGCATATTTTACAACCGATTCGAATTTTTAAATTTAATTTTGTTTGGAGTCAGATTTATTTGAAGTTGATAAAAAATGTTAAAATAAAATAAACACATTAAAATTGGCCTGATTGAAGGTTTGAGGCTTAATTAACCTATGAATTTTTTTGAACCAAGTCACTGACTGAATTAAGTGAAGAAGTTATTAAAGTTTAACACTCTTGTCTTATCTTAAAATTGACATTTTGAGATTAAAAAGACCTTTTGATACATCTTCAGTTTAAAATGCTAAGTGATCGAGTACTTTATTTTTTCTTAGACAACAGTCGGAGTTTGCAGACAGTTAAAATTTTGATTAAAAAACAATTCTATGTCTTTATCATTCCATGTTTTTCTTCTTTCGTTGTTTTAATTTCTTTTTTGCTTTCACCTTTTGACCCGGTGCGGTATTTTAACCCTATAAAAAAGTTAATAAAAAGGTACATAAGTATAAGACCTTCCTGGCATTCCAATAATCATGATATTAAACATTAAGGAGCCTAATGAAATACTACCCTACGCGACACAAACTTCTGGAAGATTATGATTATTTTGATAATGTTATGGAAGGTTTCGGTTATGGTTATGTTAGGTTGTTATTAATTTTTTACGTTTAATAAAGATAAGAGGATTTAATTAATTCAACAGCAATTTATTATCTGACATATTTTACTTATTTGATTACATTTGCATATTGATTGGGTTTATGTTGTCTACTAGCATAATTCGCAATTTAATTAATGAACTATTGAAGTTTACTTTAACTTATTAACTTTTTAAGTAATCGAACCTTATCTCTTTATATTTTGTTTTTTTACTTTAATTCTTAACTTAAGTATTAAAAAATAAATGCTTGTTTTTTTAAATTAATTTTTTTTAATAGAAAGTAAAGTTTCATGTTAAGGTAAAAACAAAGCCACTGCTGACTTATTTATTCCTAAGCTGTGTACCTAGAGACCACTCTATTCTACCTTGTTCAGTCACTCGCAAAAGCAACTCTAAAAATGTTTAGCAAACAACATTTCAGGAAATTTGGCCGACATTTAAACATTGCTGGATTTTTTGGAGGAAATCCTTTCCTTTTTGACAATAACACAAATCAGGTTTACATGACGAATCGTAGTAAGAAAAAGTTTCTAATTTTTATTTCAATCTTGGTAGGATATGTTCTTCGCATTGGGCTTAAGGTTATTCTTACAAAAGTAAGTATGATTCAAGGAAACTACAATAAGGACATGATCCAACAGTTCAACTTCATGGTGGCTCTTTTAATCAGCACAGTTTTAATCCTTGTGATATTATCGCCATTCATTTTTCATTTTAAGGATTTTACATCTATTATGAATTCTTTTGTTGATTACAGTTTTTCATTTTATGGTAAGCGTTTATAAAAAACCCACTCCATTATGGTAATCTTAAACAATCAAGCATGTTTATAATACTCATTCTGTTTTATTTAAATAGATGACTTTGCACCAAATTACAACACAAGAACCTCAAAGATGTCAAAATTCTTTGAAAATTTTATAACATTGATCACAATTCTGTCAATTGGATTTCCTTTCGTCATGTCATGTCACTTCTTTTTTAACCCAAGGAGTCGTGTTTACCCTACAAGCGGAATCTCTCAAGATAATTTTTACACTATCCTAATTCTATATGTATTTTTTGGAATTATTTATTTATGGGCACTAGAAGCCGTAACTTTAGTTGCAACTAGCGAATTGTTACTTTTAGTAGCCTATGCTGTTTACGTTTCTCCTCTTATTTCGAACGAATTCAGATCAAAATGTAAAAAATACAAAACTTTGAAAAGTCTTAGAGAACCTGGAAATCTCACTTTGCAATATAGAATTCTAGAATTATTTCATTTGAATCTTAATGATGTAATTTCAATTGTTTTCATTCCATTGCAAACTTTAGTAACTCAAGAATGTCTATTTTGTAATTTTGTTGTGATAACCCAATGGAAAGAAATCAATAATGTAACTAAAGGTATTTTGTTAGCTTGGTCTTTTATCTTTTTGTCTGCAATGGTTTTCTTTCTACAGTTTGGAGGATGGTTGAATAATAACTCGAGTAAGACTTTGAAATCTTGGAAACATTTTGATTGGCCTAGGAAGGAAGATAGGAAGCATTTGGCCAAATTTAGGAAATCGTGTAAACCGATTGGATTCAGAGCAGGGGGATATTATTGTATGAAGAGATTGTCAGTTTTAAAGTTTTTGAAGGGTATTGTTCGTGGTACATTTAGAGCTATTTTGACCTTGAAGTAGTTTCCATATTATGATTTCCTTTAGCTATAGTTGTAATATAATCCGTATATTGATGGGATTTACCTTCATGTAAAACCATTTAAAAATATATATTTATTAAAAACATGATTTCAGCCACTAAGATAAAAAAATTTACATTTTGAATACAAAAAAATGAAGTATTCAAAAATCTAATGAAATGTGGGTCGATTAAATGAATTTATTTCACTCGCAATAAGACAAGTAATAAGCCTACAAGTAGCAAATACTTGGCATCTCTATAAGCTTACAGCAAAATTTTAGTTTAGGTTACTGAATTTGTTGAGCCTCACACTATATATTTGTTTTTTACTAAATAAAGGCAAGGTTTTAATGGGTTTTGATTCGAAATTGTTTTAACGTCTGGCTTTTTAAGTTTATAAATTCATAAAAGAATTGTGGAGAGTTCCAGCACACCCAAAATAACATCTTATAAGTTGGTTCAATTGGGTAAATTGATTTCACAATAAGGAATTCAAATTTCACAATTCCTTGATTATGTGGGGCTTTTTTTGCAAAAAATATGCATAATTCGATTACCAGGTAGTATCATATTGGCTTTTATTTTTGCTTAATTTTTTAGAACTTAAGTAAACCATATAATATTGTTAACATGTTTTTAATTCTAATACAATACATTCTAATGAAAGCAAAAAGTTTGTATTTTAATCTAATAAGTTAATGTTATTATTTAATTAAACTTTATACAAGTAAAAGAATTGTACCTGGTAAGTTTATTTATTCAAAACGAGTCAAATTATTCCCAAAATAAATTGAAAGGTACTGAAAAATAATTCTTAAATAATGTTTTAAGCTTCTTTTGCGTATTAAAGTTTGAAGAATCCACCTATATCCTCAACATATAAATTATTGGCTGGTACCTTATATTGTAGATGATTTAATTTTTCCAAGTTTTAAAAAACGTTTCTATGAACAGTGAATTATTTCCTAACTAGTTATTTCCTAATGATTTCAAATCCTTGTTAACCTTTTATGAAAATGCTGAAGAAAGCAAGCCTAACTTTTGCGTATTGTTTTTTTCTTCGAATAAGTCATATCAGTGCTTTCTACAGAAAAATTCTTATCTTCTAACAAGGGGGATTATTTTGTATTACATAAACGGTACAATTCCATGGTAGTCAGTCGCCCTTATTGCAAAGAGTTAAATAAATCTGAATTTCTACAATTTTCGAGCAGCATCAGGAAAGTTCTCATTGTTATATTGAACGTATTTTTGTAGTATTAATATTTACTCTAACGAGAAATAATATTGTCCTTAATTAAACTCAATAATTCAAGTTCGCACAAAAAGTGCAATTTTACCCAATTAAAAAGAGTCGTATTGCTCACCAATTTAAATTGTTAGTTATTGAACAATAGTTCTTAATGCTTTTAATCTCTTTTTGCAAATTAAACTTTAAGAAATCCACCCATATAACCAAAATCAAATTATTGCTAATATATTGGCTGATAAATGACTTTTGTATAAGTTCAATTTTTAAAAGTTATAAAACTTCAATAGTTTCAATTTTTAATGAACATGTATTACTTTTCCAAAATAAGTTTTCAAATCCTTATATAAAAATTATAAAGAAACTAGGCCCAACTAATGCGTATCGTAATTTTTTTCTTCAAACAAGTCGTAGGGTTTCAAAAATTTTCTTTAAAAAATTACAAAAATGTACAGTCGACAAACTTACAGAAATATGGGCGGACTTGTAAACCTAGCCAGTTTTTTTGGAGGAGCTCCTTTTCAATATGATACTAAAACGATCCGACTTTACACGACAAATCGAAACATTAAAAAGTTTTGGATTGTCATTGGAATAATAATTGGATTCGTTATTCATGTTGGGTACGAGGCTCTTCGAACAAAAATGAATATGACCCCTGGGGACAAGAGAATGTTACAGGAGTTTAATTTCATGGTGGCTGTTTTAATAATCTCAGCAATAGTGGTAGCGGTTTTTTCACCAATAATTCTTGACAAGAATTATTTCATATCTGTCATGAATGCCTTTTCTCTTTATAGCAAATCTTTTTACGGTAAGTTTAATTTGTACAAGTATTTTTACACCTTTTTCATGCTATTTTTTAATATTTTTATACAAAATTTAAATTTAGATGAATTTGCACCCGACTACAATACTGAAACATCCAAGATTTCAAAACTACTCGAAAAATTTACAACATTTTTGACCTTTGGGTCAATGGGATTTGCTCTGGTAGTGTTCTGTCACTTCATTATTTACCCTATGACTCGTGTATATCCTACAAAAGGATTCCCACCTGACGAATACTTCTATACTTTTATATTTGTATATATTACATTTGGAATTGTTTACTTTTGCGTATCTCAAGCATTAGCGTTAATGGCAGCGTGTGAATTTTTGTTGTTAGTGGCTTATGCTATTTATATAGCTCCACTTATTTTGAATGAATTCCGACCAAATCGTAAGAAATACAAAACTGTAGATGAATTAAGAGAAATAGAAAATCTGCCGATGCAATATAGAATCATGGAAATATTTCATTTGAATATTAACGAACTTGCTTCAACTATTTATATTCCTTTGCAAACGTTAATCTCACAAGAATGTCTTATTTGTAATTTTATGATTATCTCGCAATGGAATGAGCTTAATGTTGTTACTAAGACTGTTTTGTTTGGCTTGTCCTTTTACTGTATGTTAGCATGGGCTTTTTTCCTTCAATTTGGGGGATGGCTGAATAAAAACTCGATAGAGACTTTGAAATCTTGGAAGCATTTTAAGATTGAGGGGAAAAAGGACTTGAAGTATTTGTCTAAATTTAGGAAATCTTGTAGACCTATTGGATTTAGGGTTGGAGGATATTATTGCATGAGGAGGTTGAGTGTTTTGAAGTTTTTTAGAGGAATTGTGAGAGGAACTTTTAGAACACTTTTGACCTTGAAGTAAAGGGATGATGTTGTGAGTTGTTGATGTTGGAAGTGCTTTGATTGGCTAGAAAAAATGGATCTGAAACATTTGTCAAAATTTAAGAAGTCATGTCAGCCTTTTGGTTTAAGGGCTGGAGGGTATTATTGTATGAAGAGGTTGAGTGTTTTGAAATTCATTCCGGGTATTATAAAAGGTACTTTTCTATCGTACGCTTTGAGCTTTCTTTGCTTCTTGCTTAAACATTTTTTTGGTTAAAAATGACAAAAGAACTTTGCAATTTGCACGAGACCTCTTAAATAAATAAGTAATATTATAGACTAATTTTAAAAAACCGGTAATGTTTATGTGTTTTTGTAAATTTAAAATAAATTATTATTGATTAAGTAATAAAATAATTCCCAATTTTTTAATGTTATCGATTGCCGATTGTTTCTATGCATCCATTATTTCGAGCATTTCAGTACACATTGACGATTGCCTGAGACTAAAAAACCAAGACATACCCGATTATCATAATTTATTAGAGCGGACATTTCACTTTTAAATGATGCAATCATAGAAGTAGATATATATTCTTTCTTCCATTATATACAATCTTCAAGCGAATATTTTTAAAATATTCAAAACCCTTTCAACTAATAAATTATCAAAACTAAAAAATTGAGAAAGCTTTTTTTGTGTAAAAATGGTCCATATTTTAAAATTTATTGATAACTACAGTCTTAAATTTCGCTCTGATATCTCTAAAAGCATCTTTTATAAGTTAATTGAAGGCAAATCTACTTTTGAAAGGCAAACATCAAAATTCAGCACAAATATCCAACTAAACATACAAATACAAAAAATTTAAGAGAAAAAAAGAAACTTTTAGGTAAACAGTTTAAAAGGAAATTAAAGAAAGTAATCAATAAACCGATGTACCTACTACTACTGGCTTTTTATACCAATTTATCTGAAACTATCCGGCTTTCACCGTGCATATTTATTTTCAGGGCAAAAGCGCGATCGATTTCAGTGGTGATGAATAAGTCCAAATAACTACCCATGCTCATCATAACTTGCCATTACAGTTGGTCACATTTGATATTTTTTACAATTGGGATATTGGGAATTGCTTTTCCTTAAGTGAACTACTAACTACAAAAGCAGGTAATAGGTAGTATATTTTATATTAAATAAACTTTGCAAATACAAAAGTACAATAAAATAATGTAATACAATAGTAGCTTCACTATATTTTTCGTTTTCATAATAAACTACATATTGATTTGTTTATAAATTAAAAACTTTAACATTTATTTCTAATTTAAAACTTTTATACTACAAAAAACAAACTTCAAAAAACCAAAATATGCAACTATTATAAAAAATGAAGTTAAAATAACAAGATAAGACAGCAACCGAAAAGATAAATTGGATCGGAAACACCAGTCAAGAAATTAAAAATCATTCTTTTAAAAAGAATTGTAAGTCAACTGAAACTATCATCTCTTTGCTTGTAATAAACAGCTTGAAAATGTCATTAATTAATAAGAATTTTGTTGTTCTAGATTTACTGAGCATAAATATCCTTTGGAGTAGCAATAGCCTCAACATGAAGGATTTTTATTTGTGACGGAAATTGACAAAAGAGCATGTTTAGCAAGCAGTATTACATAAACTTTGGTCGTCACATACGATTTTCAAATTTTTTTGGAGGCATTCCATTTTTATGGAATTCGGATACAAATTTTCTATACATTTCGAAAAATAGTAGTTTGAAGTTTTATATTGTGACAGTTGATTCTGTGCTGTTAACATGTTTTCTTGGAATTAAAACTTGTCAAGCTAATTTTGGAGGAGGGGATGTAAACATCAATACGTCAAGTTTCACATGTGCCTTATTCTTTTGTTCGTTAACAAGCACTTTGTGCTTTGTGATGATTTGTTGGTATAAATACCAGTTTGTTAATGTCCTCAATGGATTCTTCAGATACGTAGAAAACCATTATAGTAAGATAATTTAATTTATTTTATTGTATTTGGTTTGCAGTTTTAGGAATTTTAAAATAAATTGGAAAATAATACAATGTATAATGAGATTATATTATAGCAAACTATTTTAGTTTTGGAATGCTAAGGAAAAGAGTGTAGAATAAACTTCCCATAAGATTCTAATTTAATTTTGTTGTGACTTATGAGATCACAAAATCTTTTAATTCAAATTCCTAACTAAAGCTTCAAAAATCTCTTATTTCATTTATAAAATCCAATTGTATCTTAATCTCTCTTTGTCTTAATGTTTTCAGAAATATCTTACCCTAAATTTGACCCCAATGAAAGTAAACTAACCTGGCATTTGGAAAACATAATAACAATCTCAACAGCGTCTTCCCTTTGGTATGCCTTACTTGAAACTGGACATTATTGTTTAAGCCCATCAGGGTTTATGTTTCTTGCTGGAGCAGTTGCAAATAGTCATTCAGATATATGGGTTTACCTTGTTTATGTTATCATTTATTTTTGCCATTGGTGTGCAGTTTATAGTAACATATTATTCTTTGTTATAAACGCTATAGCGTACTCTTTTTTCTTAATACCCGTGCTAACTAATGAGTTTCAATGTAAACAAAGATATTTATTTTCATTAACTTCCCTCAAAACTTCCAAACGCTTTGTAATGAAAGAGCTAAAATCTTTAATGTTAAAATATAGAAAAGTTGAATTAATTTCAAAAAGTTTGAATTCATTATTCGAACCGATTTTTTTATATTTAAATATTATTGTTGTGTTATTTTGCTTATATTGTAATGTTATTCTATTAATACAATGGAAGGAACTCGACATTGAAACTATTTTAGTTTTGATTACATGGTCAGGGGTTACGTTAGTCGGTTGGAGTATTGTTATTAGCTTTTGTGGGCTTTTAAGTAAATGTGGGAAGAATACGTTGAAATCTTGGAAGAACTATGGAGGGTCTAAGAAGTTGGATCAGAAGTATTTTATGAAGTTTCGAATGTCATGTAAACCCATTGGTATTCAAATCGGAAATTATTTTTGTATAGAGAGGATAAGCGTTTTGAAATTTGTACAAGGGCTTTTTACCACTACTTTTATAGTTGTTGAGATGATAAGACTACAGTAAATATTAATACATGCAAGCGTAAAAATTATTCCGTTTCTAAACTAAACGCATTGTTTGGCTAGACAATGTTGACAACTGTATTCTAAAGTGTAGATGCAAAGTGACATACTTAAATTGTCATTAAAGCTCTACAACTTTGTTAGAGTTTTTTTTAAATAGAATTTTATAAAATGATTTGTAACAAACTACTTTCAATCAGAGAATTACTTAAAAGTGCGCATTGATAATTAAAATAAAATAACAAATAAATCCCTTTTATATTTCAAGTATCGAGTGAACAGTTCAGAGAAAACAATAAAAATTTAATAAAGTTGAATTGGGAAATCCTTTTTATTAAAAAAAAGAATCTGCAATGACGTGAGTAAAACAAAATTGTATAAATAAGAATCTAACTTCCCACAGAGTATTAGTGTAAACATGTCGAATCAACTAAAACAATGGAATAGACAATAGACCATGGCAAATGGATCGTAGATTAGTTAAAAGGATTTTGAAAATAGTTTGAAAATATTGAAATTGGAAAATTTTTCAACAACATTGTAACGTTATGTAAGCCATGATTCAAATTTTACCTTAATTATAAGCTATAATACGTTTTCCAAGCTGACAGTTGAGTTTCTAACAGACACACAGAAAAGGGATTCGACAAAAACAAATCCTTCAAAATTGAAAACAAATTAAAAACAAAATGTATTATGGGAACTATACCTGCCGTGTTAGGTTGCACAATATATGAATTACTTAATCTAATCTCAAGTCTAAAATGCAAATAGAATACAAAGGCAAATTAAAACTCAAATAACTTTTATTCCGCAAAAACGTGTATTTAATAAATACCAGGTTATAAAGGAGGAAAACAGATAGTATCAGATCTTTCAATGAAAATAATTACAAGCGTAGAAAATCGAGTGTAATTGTTTTTGTAATTTGTTTTTAGTTGTTTGCTTGATGTGAAATGTTTACCTGATTCAATTATATAATAATTCACATAGCTTATCAAACTCCGTACTTTTTTGAGGAAAGAAGAAATTAAAAACATTTTAAATTATGAGAATGCAGAAAAAATTTAATCTTTAAAAAAAACTCACTGAATTTGTACTACTTTTTTATTTGGTACCTGAAGCATAGCTATGGTTTGAGTTAGATTGGCCAGTTGTACTTTTCCTCGTCAAAAATTTTGCAACTTTTTAAAAGGACGGATTTTTATAGACACTTTAAAAGATTACCTTAATAAGTCTGTGGCTGTCTTTGCAAAGATAAATATTTCCAGACGCTGAGATTTCAATTTTCAGAAAGTCGGTTTGCCTCATTCAATGGGGGATAAAGTTAAAAATTCAATTTTACTTCAAAAATTAGTAATTCCAGCGAATTCTTGAAGAAGATTGAAACAGTTTAGTTCGTAATTGTGAACTGATAATATTTTATGAGATTTCATTTCAATATCAACTTGAATAAAGATAGTACAAATTTTTAGAATTGAGTAAGAAGAAGACAGTGTAAATTTAAAAAAAATCGTGTCTGCGTTATTTATATTTTTTACAACATTACTTGAAAGGTAAGATGTTTCTTTTTAATTACAATGGAGAGGTCTAACTTATAATGTAATGTTCCATTTATTTTTGTAATTATTTTGTTTTTTCTTTCAAAACATTTTAAAAATTTCAATCTCCCAGATTACCTCACAACTTTTTTTTATATTCATACTGATAAATATATGACTTTTTACCTGCAAAGACGCAATAATAATTAAATAATCGTATTTGTAAAAACTCACTCAGTCATCTCAAACTACAAACTTTGCTTGATAATGATTCCAATTTCTATCGTTTAGTTTTGTTGCAGTGATGAACTTTAATAAAATGGAAACTATGAAAAAACCTTCACAAGAATGTCGAATAACACCACCTGCAATTTTAGTTCAAAAAGCATTCAAAAGTTATGAAGCAACAGTTCCAATTTTGAACAATTTTAATATGACAGTTAATCGTGGAACAATGTAAGCAACTTTTTAAAAAAACACCTCTTTGATTAAACTCTGTTTTACTTATTAAAAACTTTGTGCATCGTGCATATTTCTAATTTACAGTTATGGACTTCTTGGAGCGAGTGGTTGTGGGTATGGAAATTATTTATTTAACATGTTCCAATGTTTTTAAAAATATTTCATTTTGAAATGCAAAATTGCAGAAAAACGACAATTCTAAACTGCATAGTTGGGTTAAGACAATTAAACAGTGGGGACATAAGCGTATTT
>JAQGAA010000356.1:0-24353 GCA_034696425.1 Isotoma viridis
AGAAAATAACCCTCTAAAAAGTAAGAATAACACGTTTTCATTCCAAAAACCTTGTGTTGAATGAGTAAACTTTACCAAAAATTGAATAAAAGGACTGCTCGTCTTTTCTAACTATCTTTTCTGTAGAACCATAAGAACCATATTTTAAGTATAAAATATAAATTTCTTGTTCGTAAAATGTAATACATGAAACGAACGAAACATATAGGGACGGTTGATATTGAAAACAGATACCTACACGTATTTTACGTTATGAACGGAAGTGAACACTACTCCTTGTAACTTCCAAGAACGAGAATAGGGTGTGGGTGATAAGGTTTGCTGGGAAGGTGTCAAGGGAGAAAGCACAGAATTGGAATTTAAGACAACTTTTAAATCACATTAAGCACAAAAACTACATTACACTGCAAGGTAGAGGCTAGCTGCACAGTTTGAGTAATATTTCAGGAACATAGGTTCAATAGGGTTTTTACTTGCTTCATGTAAAAATAACAAAAAAAAAACATTTCAAAAAAGTTTGGGTGCACATAGTGGCACATACATGGCTTTTGTTATATCTTTTTCTTTAAAACTCAGTGGACTCAGTCATTTTACTTGCACTTGGTAAGTGAATCCAGTCCCTTACTACTTGCTTCAATTAGATTGTGTATACCCTTTGTAAAAACTGCAAGAGGGAATTGGCCCCCAAAATAACAAAAATTTTGAAGGGAAATCTAATTTGCAAGTTTTTCTGGTGCATTTTCACAAAAGAGAAAATAAATCTTGAGAAATATTTACGTGCAGTCGTATATAATGAGCTTCATTATAAATCACTTTAATTCTTGAAAATTTTTTAACTAATAAAATATAATTTTGTATCATTATTTATTATTAAACCTATATATATCCTATTACCTATATTTTTTATGTATGCAAATTCCATTCAAATATCTATTTCATTAAACACTTAATTAAAAATAATTTCAGAGTTTCCTCTAAGAAAGAAATTTCAAGCAGTTAATCATACAGTAGAAAATGAAGTACACGCTGCAAGATAATTAATTTAATACAAACCATATGGCGTTTTAAGACAAAGAAAAACTAATTGGAGCAATCTCCATCAGTGTCACTAGAAGCTTTGTTCTTTTCATCAGTTGGGAATTTAAAGCTAAAAAAGTTACAAATTAGTAACAATGCAATGCACTGCATGCTTTGACAATAACCATTTGTGCTCAGTCTTACTATACAAAAGTTCATTGAGAAAAACTTTAAAGCATTCATTTAACTTTTTACACTTGTAAGTCTTAAACTTCGACCACATACTGCTCTACTACATAATATAATTACTTAAGTTACATTCAATTCATTACCCTTGCTTTACTGCACAAGACTAGAATTTTCATCATGAAAGATTGTTTAAATATAATAGTGTAGGTAACTCTCTTTTTACTACTAGCAGTATAAGGAGTAGTAGTTCAAGGAGTTGGAAACCAAATAGGAACTGGAGATAGAAAACGCACAGTATATAATATACTAAGTTCAGATCTGAATAATTTGGTGTGGTGGTGGTGATGGTGGTAGTGGTTCTTCAGTTGTAATAGTGTCTTTGCTAGGTTTTATGCATCACAATGGCATGTTAATAATGTACTAATTGGAATGCACATACCACCACCACTACTGCTGAACTTACCAACCAACTACCAGAACGAAAGTCTACTTCATTATACTACACAAAATCTAATAGGCAAAGAAGTAGAAACTCCAAGTATTCATTGTACTACTAAAACATAGAAATATAGAAACAGTACAGGAAGTCAGAGGAAGAAAGGTACAAGTTGAGAGTGTGGACTTTCTCCCGATCCAAGAGGGTTAAGAGGATTCTAGTCAAAATAGAAAGATAATATGCCACAGTTTTAGAGGCTTAAGAGTTTAGAAGTAGATCAAGATTGTCTTCATTCAAAAGCTTTCATTCATCTTCAGTCAGTCAGTATATAGGTCTGTCTGTTGTTGTGGGATGGATTGCATACACTTGCATTTATATACTCTACAAAGAGGATGATAGGGTTGACGTGTTTTTCATGTGCTGATCCTTCATGACAGGAGGGCTGTTGTAAAGGGAAGGGAAATATACACGGGAAGGAGAAAGCTGAGGGCTGCAGGACGACTAATAATGTCCATATTGTGCCGAGTATGCACTGACTATATAACTACACTGCACTGGTTTGTTCTTGGGAATGAATATTAGATTGAATAGTAAATTATCTTTAAATATTCATAGGTATTTAAATGGAATCCCCTGAGCCACCTATTAAATCTTCTCACCTCATCTCAAAGCATTCCTTGCCTTATAGTAGAAGGGGCAAGTACCATAACCATAACCACTACTGCTATTGCTACTAGTACTTCTACCAAATAGTGCTACCACTTCTACTGCTACCCACACACTACTTTCTCTACACTTTCTTTAGACAAGCTTGCTTATTCTTAGTAAGTTTCCTCAGTACTTTCTGAACTAAAGGAAACACATCTACTTTACTTTTCCTGGATTTGAGTTTATAATGTTAGAACCGTATGTAACCTAGAGTACCGTAGTGGGTACAAGATTTGTCCAACTTGTTATTCTACTTTTGTCTTGTTAAGATATGTTATATTCGTATATAAGAAAAGCTTCTTGCTTTACTACTTAGTTTCAAATTAGATAGAAATTTTCGACTTGTATGATAGATGATCTCGTCCTTGTGCATGAGTTATGAATTTATCATGAGAGTCGCTTGCCAGCTAATTCCCTTGCTCCCTTCTTGAGTTTTTTTTACAATAATCTGCTTCTAGTTGAAAATATTATGGGGAAAAAGTTATTCTATAAAGGGCTTAGGTACACACTGTATGATTTTTAACTTAAAAGTCTTTGATTCCTGTAGTTTTTTGCATTTCATAAGAGCCAAAGGTATAATTTTAAAGTAATTTCTGTATTATAGTTTGTCATGTGTTTTTTATTAAAAAATATCTGTCTACATAGTTTTTTTGTAAATTCTTGTAGCACAATATTAAGTATTGGTTTTCCCCACATTGAAAAAAAAACGCTTAAAAGATCATTCATTTCCCAATAGACATCGCAGATTGATTATTATTCAATTTTTAATTTTGAAAATATTTTTACTCTAATATTAAATAAATGTCAGCTATGTCAACTTCAAAGAAAATGCTTAATACTCTAATCTAAAAATAATAGTTACCGTCGTCGAACAAAAACACGAAATTGGCTGAATACACTATTCAAAAATGCAAGATTTTGACAAGAAAGAGATTTTTCAGAGCAAGATATTTAAATAAAGTTGTAAATCTAATAAAAATTCCTGTTTGAATGTCAAAGCCGTAATGGAAAAAAACTCAAGTAAGTGCTTGAACCAAACAAGTAAGATAACATATTTTTTTACAAGTAATTCCTATGTTTACTCCCATGTTTTAATGATCATTGATGAAAGCGGATTAGAGAAGATCACTCGAGTGAAGGAATTCTTCAAATAACACAAACTATAAAAGTAATGAAATTTCCTGTCGATGGAAACTCACTTTCATCAGTACACATTTTTTATGAGAATTTACCTAATATAAAAAAGTTACAAGAAATATATCAATAAGCAAACTTCAAACGTTTTTTCAAGACTATCTTTTATGATTATGTTAATAACTTAAATGATAATGAAGGCCATCCATGACTTTTACTACTTGTTTAATCGTTGAATAAATTAGAATGCTGAGATTTTTTTGTCTTATTTCAACAAATTTTAAAAAAATGCAAAAAATTTATAAAAAAACAAATCGAATTTACAATAATTTACAAAAAATAACATGTATTCAAAATCCAAGGATAAATATGTGTCATTCCTATACAAATTCCTGTTTTCTTATAAAAGTAAAACATACGAGTGTAGCTTTATTTGATTTCACAAGGGGAAAAAACAAGCCGAAACGAATGTATTTAACAGAAAGGCTTTTGAGTTGTCTAAGAAAAAGATAAGAAGAGCCACTACCGACAACTATCATCATCATTGGGAACATCATATACATAGTTTCACACTTGAAAGATCCGTTTTGTAAACTGATTTGGGTAATGCATTTGAATTCATTCGTCTGGTGTAGCTTTTCAATTGGATTCCTTTCGGTAAAGGAAGAACATTTTTTTTTCCTTGAAGAAGTATTTGTACAACGAATAGAGTAGAAGAAAAAGGACTTTTTTCATTGAAGAATTCTAACCCTCTCTACTCGTCCATATATAACCCAGTGCAAGTCCAACTACTTTGACTTACTTTTACTTACACGAGTACTTCACAAAACCATTCTAACTTTCTCTCCCTTTCATCTTGCATAATTACAGGGCTAACTCCAATATTACTCACTGACTACACATATAAATACACACACCCACTTCTTACGAACTAGTTAAGGATATTAAGGTTCAGAGTAGCTTGATTCTACTTTTAGCTACTTAAATTATTAGCAAATACTTAAAATTATTAAACTTTCTTGAATCCATGTGTATTCCCGTACAATTCGTCACTTTCCATTCAGAGTTTTATTATTATGAGATTGAAAGATGAAACTCTTTCGCCTAATAAGATCGTAATCTTTTGATGTCTTTGTACCTTTCAGAAAAATAGGATACATTTTATTTTAAAGGGAAGATTTTTATGCATTTCTAAAAAGAGTTGGATTAACAGAGTATAGTATATAATAGTTGTAGTAGGTAGGTAAAATAATAAGTAGTTTCTCTTCTGTAAGCTGGTTTACATGTTTTCTACCATCTATTTTAGAATTTTAATTAATCTCATATATAGCATCTAGTAAGTTAAATCATTTTAAAGAGATTTGAAAATATAAAAGGTAAAATCAGGTATGAATAGATGAAGCACTTACGGCGGAAAACTCCATGACTTTGAGTATCCAAAGAGTAAGAGCCAAATTGATAATTACTAAAAGGAGTAGAATGATAAGGACGAGGAATAGACATCTTCTTCTCCAGCCATAAAGACCAATCTGACATCCTTCATGGTACTTGGCTATGAAGTTCTTTCTCGTCTCATCTGAACTCAACCATTCGTTATCCATCTCTGCTTCTCGTCGACTTACCATACCGACTCGATCTACTACTTACTATCACCACCACCACCCGGCCTGTAAAAAACAACGAAAAAATAACAATTATCATGGGTAACTAAAAATCCAATCAAGCATAAACTGCATTTCAACCTTGTCTTTTGCCTCCAATGATCAACCCATTTTTACACTCAACTATTCCATTGTCTCTCTCGCTTTTTTATTTTCCCATGTATATGTATCTATGTCTATACTATCGTATTCACATCTACCTCACTTTAAGGAACGATTTCCTATACAGTATAATCAGAAATGCTATTGGGTACAGGGAAAAGACTAAGAAATAAAACGACAGAATTCAATTTTTTCCTCAATAAAGTGTAAAACGAGTGTATAAAGGATTCCAAACTCTAAGAAAATAGGACGGCAACCCGTATGTAATGTATGTAAAAGAAGGTTTGAGTTTAGCTAGGATTGATAGAAACTTAAGATTTTTATCAGACTTAGAATGAAAAAGCGTCAAAGGTCTTCTTAAAATAATAATATCGTTTTATACACAAGACTTTGTTCCTTGTTGCTGAGGAAGGAATGAGGGCGATATTGTAAAACAGAATGTAAAGTCAGTAGTAGTAGCAGTACAGTACTAGTAAGTAGGTAGGTAATATCTTCAGTGAGTATCAGAAAGGGCAAAGATACACTCAAAGGGTTTATACGATGAGAAAGAAACGGATTTTGGAACGAGTAGGACATTGATTTTTATAAAATTACCCATTTCCCATCCTCATTGACTCAAAAAGGGGTGCAAAAAAGGGTGGAAACCTATCTGAAATTTATTTAAAAAAATATGACTTCATAAAATTCTATTGCTTGCCAATCTCCTCACTCTTGTCTTTTTTTCTGAGAACAAGTCGGTCGAAGTTAAGTCAGTTCAAAAACTATTAGGGGCCTACATTATAGCTATCTTTTACCCTTTAGACAAGGATAGGTTGAAAAAAATCCATTGATGAAAACTTTCTCCAAGTATTTTATGTTTTTTTCTTGGTAAGTGGTGAAAGTGACAAAGAAAGCATACACACATAGAAAGACACCCATACCGACTTGCAAAGGATTTAAAGAGATATAATATAACATTACATAACCTACTGTCATCCCTGCTTTTGCTATGATGTATGTACAAGGATAAATTGTAAAGGGTCATTTAGAAACCTTGGTCTCCAATTTTCTTTCCAAAATTGGCTTTCTGGATTGAAAATCTGATTATGTCTTAAAAGGCGTTTCATACTAGTAGACCCAATGTTCTTATCTTAGGAATACCCAAGCGGTATTTCAAGTCTGTATCTAATACTAATAAAAATCCAGACACAAAAATTCAAAGCCATGACTCAAGTTGTAGTGTAACCCAAAACCAACGTAAAATTTATTTCTGAATCCACTCTGTGATATTTGAACAGTTCATAAGGTAATAGCCAAGGTCTTCTTCTCATTCTTTTGGGAAAGAGTCAGAGATTCCTCTACTTGGTTAACTTTACTTTTTTACACTTTTTGGCTACGAATGGTGGATCGGTTACTGTATCTTTTTCGGTTTTTCTTGTAAATATATTTATATACATGCATTTTCTCGTTGCAAATAACATTTTCAACTTTGAATTGCATTGTGAGGTTTTAAGAGGTAGGAACTATGTATTATTATGGGATGCATATCCGTTGGTACACATTCCAACCCTTTTCTTTGCCCCTATTTGGCTTAGAGTTGGTGATGATTCGACGGGATAACTTTGTAAGTCTCTTTTGGCGTTTGTATATCTTTTTTGCATGCATGTCTTCACAGGAGAACATCCTTACTACTTTTTACTTATGAACCTTAGTGCATTATTATTATTATTTTATATATATATATTTTGTATAAAAAAGGAGAATGCCACACGGACAGATATTACTTGTTGGGATAAACCTTGACTAAGCCAGTACTCTTGTCATCTCAATCTTTCTTCACACTTGCTCTTCTTTCACACATATATAAAAGACTACAATAGATAGAGACATTCATTGGCACGTGCAACCAGCTGCAGTTATGCATAATATCTATCTAGACAGATACACACTTACACATACTGCACGCGTTTTTTGATACGGAACTATCTAAATTTTGCATCATTTTAAAAATATTTCTTTCGCCCCGTCAAAGTCAGGATGAAACGACTATTCCAATAATAAAACTACTGCCACCACCATCAGCATCGTTTTAGTAAAAAAAAAATGCAAAAAATATTATTATACACCCTCCTACTGCAATTACATTAAACTTCCTCTGTTACAAATTTACAGGTTTTATTGAAGTAATAGCATTCAGATGCAATGAAATTGGCAGGCTGGAGAGAGAGAAATCGGATGGGAAATAAAGAAGAGAAATGCACTTCTACCACCACCACCAAGTCTTGAAAAAGGGATGATGGGGTTGATTCATATTATTCTCATTCTCCCAAGATAGGAAAACTTGCCTATGGTAATAATGTTCACAGTTGTGTAAGTCCAGAGAGCAGATTTACCGAATAAGAAACCAAGATCACTTTCACTTCCATCTCACTTTCCCCAAATTCATACACACAGACAGGAAGAAAGCATACATGCAAATACTCCGCCTACGCCAATGGGCACAAACCATAACATAGCTCTTATTTGTCCTACTACCTAGTGTTATGTTACCCAGTTAGAAAGAATTTGTGCATTGATTTTGATACGAGAAAGTTTTCATCTGATCTGCATTTCTCTATTCTGATCTGACTGAAGAAGTTCAGATTTCTTTTTAAGATTCTTCTCACGATTTCCAATTCTTTTTCAGAACCTCACACACACACACACGCTCTCTCATCCTCGTCATCATCAATAAATTATCCCAAGAGCTCTCAATCCCATTTCTCCACATGATCTCATTCATTCATGAGTTTCAATATCAAAATGTTATGAATGTTATGGGTCTGAATTTACCGAGTTTCAGCTAAAAAAGATAAGTGTGATGTTCTTCAAATGATAACATAGGGAAGGAAACTGAGTCTAGTTCAAATTTGTAAGTTTAAGTACCTCTTACCCCCATCACCGTGTGTGGTTAGCACCTATTGTGATACATGTTAAAGTATGATAGCGAGGGTTCTTGTCACTAATTGAAATGTCACCTTTTTAATACAATAAATATTGAAATCGATGGCTTCTCCCTCATTGCATGCATAAACGTGCCTGTAATTTTTATCACGCAGTTGCAATTTATTTATAAATTCAATCTCAGTTTCATCCATGCTTTCTTTTTACATGGGTTTTGTATGAATTGTATACTAACTTGCATTGTACACATTCTGAACCCCATACGGAATCAAACTCTATAGAAAATCTGAATTCTCATGAACCCAAACCTTGAGGAGAGAATGGTTTTCACCACAAAGAAGAGAGGAGTGTGTTCGTGTGAATATTATTATCGTGACTTGGTAAGTTCGTGAGTGAGTGAGTGTCTTTGGCTACTTAGGGTTTGTCACGCTATTTTTGTCTGTGAAGCAAGGGCATTTCAATACTTTCTTGGTGAAAGTGAAACCTTGCAAAGTGCTTTGAAATCTGGATCTTTTGACCCCTTTGCATTTTAACGGAATTAATGCTTCCAGCTACATTTCTTAACAATGGCTTCTTTTTCTTTTTTCTTAACAAAAATTACGAATATATCCTGAGCACTAGAAGGGGTCTTGATAATTATAAGAATATTCTATAACTCATAAGTTAGATCATAAATGGAAGTTTAAAATCATGACCTACTCCCACTTTTTCGGAATAAAATTAAGTTAAATTAATGTATTTTTTAAGTAAGCATAATCAAAATAAAAATAAATTTGAGTAAAGCATGGTGCTATGATTAGTTTGAGCAGATGAACAATATGTCACGATTGTCAACTCCTCGCGCGAGTGGGAGTATTTCAACTAGACACTCGTTAAAGTGGATGTGAATTCATCCCAAGCTGGTGACTTTGTACTAGACAGGAAACAGACGAAGGCAAGGTTGATGCCTAATAAAAATTGAACTTCCTTAATAAATTATGACGTTTTATTGGCAATGAAATTTTTAAGTATCAATTACGCAGCCAACCAGGTCTAAAGTGTTACTCGTATACACGACACACACAAACATGAAGGTTGACACTGCATTTATGATCATATTTTATTTTTGTTATGTCTCAATACATTTTGAATGGACTTCCATAAAATGACAAATGTCTTAATAATCTTCTGTTTGTGAGGATTATATGACATAAATTTATGAGAATTTATGACTCATTTATATTCATGTATCCTTTACAGTGTCATCTTTTTATTTTTAGTGTCATGATTAATAATAACTCAAGCATAAAGTTGGTCTTTAGTATGAAAATATAAAAAATCCTGTGTGTTCACAAGTAAATAACTTCAAGCTACTTATTTAAAGTTGATTTTTCATATTATCTTTGATATTTCAACCTTCAAGTAAATGTTTACAAGTTTCTGCAAATTACAACATCTAATCTACCCTAATTTCAAAACACAAATTATCAATTGACAACCCCCAAATAAAGCGCATACTTACATTACCAAACACGGAAAGAAATGCAAGGAAAGCGTAAAGATGCATTGTGCAATTTGTTTTAAAAAATTCAGATGGAAAAACCTGCAGGAGTTTGATAATAATCTATTTTCAAATTGAAATGTCCTTATTGTTCTGTCTTTTGTTTCACCACTCACATTCCATTCTTCAGTCCCATCTTGTTATTTGTAAACTACAAAAACTCTCATCCATTTCCCCTCCTATGCAACCCATACTATTTATTTGCATTACCTACATCATCCAAAAAGGTAAAAGGTATCTGAGCAATCATCGTCATCATCATCTACAACAACATTCTATCAGTCTTCTTTCCATTTGTGTTCCGAGTTTGGAAAGCAATTAAGGATTTGAATGTCTTTCCAGAAAAGACCAACAACCGAGTCTCACAAAATGAAGAAATGATTTAACAAAATAAATAGAAATTTTACACACTCCCTATCTTCAGGCATTTCTAACAAAATACAAACAGAAACGGAACAACTGAAAACATACATACCTTTAAGCTACATATTATTGTGCTCGTTGATTTTTAAATCACTTTCTTTACTTTCATGCACATCCTTCAAATGCAAAAAAACAACTTGAGACATTTTACAGATACTAGTACATGGAGACATTTTAATTAAAAAACTAAATAATAATAACAAAAATCTTGATTCCCTACCTTGTTAAAACCAAGATGTAATATCAACATTAATCAAAAAATTAGGTAAAATCTAAAACCCCTAAAGAAACCAATACATTTAGATATAAATCCCACAAAAAGCCCAAATAAACAGTTCCCAACCGTGATGCCTGAGATGCATTTATACCTCAATATCACGTTTCACACTAGCATTTAAGTAAAGAGAAGTAATAAGACTAAGGTTACTTCGGGTGGACTGGTACGATACGCCTGATAGCAAAAGCATTCAACTAACTCCTAACCAAAATGTAATGAACGGTTTCTCGACACATTTATCGCCAGTTGATGATGATAATGATTATTATGAGGCATTTCTGACACCCAGGCCCATTAGAGAAGAACTAACCAAGACCACTAAACCAGAGGGAGAAATGAGAGATAGTAAGTAAGTGACCTTTCCCTTGTTTATCCCTACACTTTTATATTTATGCCTTGCATTAGTATCATCATCATCATCATCATCATCATCTCTCTAACTCAAGCTTAACTAAATAGATATGTACACACACACATTCAGTAGTAAATCTGATGAAAGAGAAATTCACACTAATAAAAGTAAGGAAACGAGAGTGAAAACAAAACGGGTGGAAAGAAAAGTTACAAGGAAAACTTTTACATCTGTTAGTAACATCATGGCTTTATAATGTGTAACATTGTAATAATATTAGAAAGTCAGTAGTATTAGTAGGTGTAGTGTTACCTACAACTTGGCTTGACTTGTATTACAATCTACATATAAAACGTACAAGCTTTAAGATACATTTTATGATAACAATGACTCTATTGATCTGGTTTCTAGTGAATAGTTACTTCATTATTATTTATTATGGTTAGCCTTAGTTAGATTTTGATTTGGGGATTCACTCAAACTTTTTTATGTACAATTGAGTCAACACTGCACATATTACAAACACACACACTATATGAGAGCGTTTATCTTCTAGTTACTTTCTTTTTTTGGCGAGGCTCTATAGGGAAGCGTGAACATTAAACAAGAATATAAAGACCTACTAGGAAAAAGAAGCAGACATAGGACAGAGAGAATGCTTTTTTGTAAAAGGAAACCACTGATGATAAGCAATCAGCATGAGGTACCAGGTAGTATTTCTAGATAGGTTGGAGGAGAAAAGTAGACAAAAGCAGAGTAGATTTTGAGGGTGTGAATGAGAATAATAACGATTCTTATATTTTTTATTGTATTACGGGGTAAAAATGGAAATCTCATCTTTACTCAGGTGTGTAGCATGACAGTTGTTATGTTATAGTAGAAGTAGTAGTAGTAAAGTAAATGATTATGATGGTGACGATGATGATGATGATGGTGGTGTTGGTGGTACCACCAGGGACGGTAAAATGTTGACAGTTTTAATGGGAAAATAAACTTCTCACTTCCTCTATATAGTAGTAATAGCATTGTCAATACGGTTATGACTGGCTGAGTAAGTTATTTTCACAATCACAATATACATCAATGATTGTGTTGTAAAAGTAGTAGTAGTTGTAGTAGTGCCTGCCTATACACATCTATTTCCAACTTATACAAATGATTGCTCTTTTCTAGTCTTAAAGTTTGTATAACATAATGCTTTATATTTTCCATTAATAAAGTTGACTCGAAAGCCACTCTCACAGGAATTGACAGCTCTCTCTCTCTCATCTCACCTTTTACAAAAAAGAAATGATAAACTAATTTTGATAGGGGTGAAAATCTAAAATCTTTGAATAAGTGTATTATAATACAAAAGACCACAAAGAAAGCTCACCTGCTTAGTGGGTTGTTACCCTTTTAACAAGTTTTTTTATTGTCCAAAATAAAAAAGCATATTATATTAACAAGTGAAGAGTATTTCTAGTTTTATTTCTAACTTCTACACACCGCAAAAAGATTTATCACATAGGAAGTTCAAATGTATACACAAGAGAATGAGAAAGTGGTCTAAAGTGACCGTATGCAATGCAGTGGAAGTAAGTAAGTAAGTGCACCATGGGGAAAGTTGGTAGAAAATAGTACTGCTACCATGGTACTACTAGACTACCTAAGCTTTTAAAAGATATCGAGGGGGCTAAGTATCATTTGGGATCATGAAAAATTACACATCTTGCCCTCTGAGCCTTATCAATCTCTTGTGTGGGTGTAGGTAAACCTAAGGGAGCTGTGTTGGCATTGGCATTGCTTACTTGCACTACATTGAGCTACTTTGCTACTTTTTATGACGGCACATAGGGGGGAAAGACTAGAAAAGACACCTTCACACTACACACTAAATACTATATACGTAGTGGACTAAAGTAGACCAAACCACGCTGGCTGGTACTCAACACTTTATATAATACACTTTGGTATAGATACACAAACATCCCATAGGATAATAAGTTGAAAGGAAAGCCTCACGTTCTCAATTCTCCCTTCTAGATCATGACAAAGTCTATCAAATTGACATAAGAAACATGTGCTCTTCTTATCTCCGACAACAAAAAATTGTTCAAATTGACACGATTGTTTTCATGTGAACCTTGCTTTGAAAGCGAAGACCCTTTGTGCATTTAGGATGCTACCATCAAGTTACTCCGAACTCCTAACTGAGTTTTCTCAGTATCAAAGTAGGGATTTTTTTCTATCTCAGCTGGTCATGTGTACTTTCCCCTGTAGTGGTAGTTGTAGTAGGAGTAGTAGCATGCATTAAACTTTACATTGACTTATAGAGGTTGAAACTTTTTAAGGTTTGGGTGGACATTGGACCGTTAGGGTTTGGAATGAGATTGAGTGACGGAGTGACAGCAGGACATCAGGCACAAGTTCTTTTTATATCCTTCCGAATAAGCCAAGATACTACAGCTGACACAATGCTAATACCTTCTGTATATACCATACCAAGGGTTTTTGCTAACCTGAATCAGGAAAAGTAGGTTCCATCTCATCATCATTTTATCTCTCTCACATCATCCCTTTCTTCTCTAGATATTCTTGTCCCTTTTAAATGGAAACTCAACACTTTACAAAGAGACAAGCAAAAGTGAGAAAAAGTAAGAAAAAGAGAAAAAACCTTAGGATGATCTATTTTGTATGTCCGTCTTTAAGAAAGGGAAGTGAAAGTTAAACAAGAACAGTGGTGATGTTTTTAGCTTTTAGTAAGAAATCTTAAGAAGAATAGACCAAGGTAAAAAAGGAGCATCTAGAGGAATACCAATCATGCTTTTACATCAAGTTAAATTAAAAGTCCTGTAGTTGTACAAGCTTGAGTGAAACTTAACAAGTTTTTTGAAGTGAGACCGTATTGAAAAACCTTATGACTAGATAGACAACTTGAATAGAATGCATTTTTTTCTATTTCTTTAAGTAAGTTTGTACACTATGGAAAATACGTATCTGTACATCTCAGTCTTATTTTTCTGATGGACAAATCATCACTCACCTCCAATAAGATTATATCACAATGAACAAAAATTATTTATATTAAGTGTTTATTCTTAAAAGCTTTTCCATTAAAATCAATTCCGTTAAGAATTTATAAAACGACACAGGGTCAAGTCTCACGATGGGCTTCACATGTAAAAAAATGCATACAATAATAAATAAATAATAATGTCTCAGCTCACCTCTCTTTCTAATTCTTTATTCCAAATAATATTACACAAGTAATGAGACACCGAGAGGCTAGCAGTAGTAGTAGTATTGAATTATCCTTCCGAACGGAAATATTTTCCTTTCGCAGAATAATCCATTTTGTTAAGAAGTCCACTCCACATCAAGATAATTCCTTGGGTAAAGTGATGTACTAATATTATTATGAATGCTAATGGCAGTCTCACTGTCATAAAAACATGTAGGTGACCACCACATTATCATTGTTAACTTTCACCACCATTATTGTACCAATAAAGGTAGGACCAGGAGCAGTTGCACCAATGCATTTTAGCCTCTTCTATGAAAATACAAATTCTAATTATCACAATACGCAAAAAATACCACTATTAAAGGTAATTTTATTTTTTAAATATATTTTTTTACCATTGGAAACACTGACACTAAATTTGCCACGGTGCAACAGGACACACTGGTATATTGGTGATCCTATAATAACGGTAATTTTCTTATCTTATCCAAATAATGTTTTAATTCATCTCACTAAGACGAATCTTAATCTTGTAAATGTAACAAAGAAAGAAACGCTCGATCGTATTCGGATTTTTTAAATATTTTACAATAACCAAGTTTACTAAACAGCCCCATTGTTACATTTAACAATATTATTCACAATCAGCACTTAACATTCAACTAATTCAACACTAACCAAACAAAGTAGATGAACTTGGGAATGAACTGTGGTGTGTGATATTATGATAACACTAGTAATAATAATAATAATGAATACTACAAAAGTAAATGCAATTCGA
This sequence comes from Isotoma viridis, assembly GCA_034696425.1. Classification (NCBI taxonomy): domain Eukaryota; kingdom Metazoa; phylum Arthropoda; class Collembola; order Entomobryomorpha; family Isotomidae; genus Isotoma; species Isotoma viridis. The sequence goes on from JAQGAA010000356.1 coordinate 14,769, forward strand.
TGCCTAGATATTGTTCTAGTGTATCATCATCAGTATCTCCAGTATGAAGTAGCAATGAACTAGAAGACACGACACGACAGTTTTTTACAAACTACTACCACCGTACGTCCTTACTTACTTATGTTCCACCACCACCACTACTACTACTACCGTTTCAGTTTCTTAAGGTTGAACAAATCAGAAAGCAATGCAATGCCACTACTACTACTACTACTAAATATTACCACGACACTTTGTAGAGTTGTAGAAAACAACCATATCGTACTTACTTATCTTGTGATGTAGGATTATAAAAACTATATACAAGTATTATATAATAGACAATATCACATATTATTACATAATATTCTTATTACACGCTTTACATAGATTCATTTCATATAGTTATAATAATATATAATAATAATATTATCTACCTAAGTTTTAAACCCTCTTGTGTATCCCCTTGTGTATGAATAAAATGAGACTTGAACTTAGTTTCTTTGGTTTTTACATGTTAAAATTTAAAAGTCGTTTACTAAACTACACTAGTCGTTTCGTTGATGTTGGTTCGTACGGTTTTCGCTAAAAGACAAGAATATAGTAAAAAGTACAAGACGACTAGGACTCCTATTAAGCAAAGAGTTTGTCTTTACACAGTCTATTTTTATCTAAAGGAAGGTTTGTGATGCTTCCAATTTTTGCATCTTAACTCTAGACTTACTATAGACGATATTTATATTAAAAATCTTGTATTTCTATTCCATTACTACTATTCCTCCTTCTACTACTCACACTACCACGAGTACTACTTAGTATGTATTATCATCTAAGAACAAAAAAAGAGGCCTCTGAATCTCTGAATTTGAATCTCTTTAAAAAAGCCATAGTCTACAATTCTTTAACTCTTTTCCTATCTTCCCTAAACTCTTCATTTCCCCTTGATGATCATCATCGGATTCTCTCTAACTCACGTACATTCACTTATCTGTACATTTGCTTTCTTCTTAACTTGATACGAGTAATGTTAAAAAGGTATAGTTTCTATGATGGTAATACTAGACTCGATGCAGTTCATACTCTGGCTTAAAAGATTTTTAAAATTTTCAAAATTTCGACTTTTACTGTATTGTCCTTCATTTTATTACCAAAGGGATTAAAGTAATGAAAAACTTCTTAGAGTCTACCCTGTTTAAAAGAACATGTACTCTTTACAAAGTCAACAATTTTTAAATTTTCTTTTAAATTGAAACTCTGTGCCAGGGTTTTTCACTATTGAGGGGTTTTATAAAAAATAAGTTAGTTTATTATTTGTAAACGGTCCTATTAAGCTTTAGTATTATATATAGGTATATATAAATAAATATACATTTACTCTTTTGCTCTACTGGCTTTCTATAATTTAAAAGTTGAATCTTAAGGTGAATCTTTAGATAATATTATTACTTTGTGAGATAAGACAGTATATTTATTATATCTTAAACTTTACACTATGGAGTATTACGATGATACAACACAATAGTAAGTGTTCCCCCTCAGAACGGTTTTTCACCCGAAGATAATGCACTTTTTGTTACACCAAGTCAAATAAATCCGAGAGAGAAGAGTTATTGTCGTGACTCCTCTGTCCCATAAAATAATTTAAAAGCAATCATCTTAATTTGTATACATTCTCAGTTACTACAATCTTAAAACTTGTAATTAATTATCTCTTATGTTAAATATCATGAATCCTCTCTTTTCATAACATTATCATAATATCTCAGAGTACAAATACTTTATCATTTCTCGTGTCCATTCATTCATTCATAAAATCTTACCTACATCAAATTTTGGCTAACAAATCCTATAAATTAACTCTTGTGTAAACACATGTATCATCTCACACCTTAATAAAACAAATCAGATTACACCTGCAATCCCAATTCAATATCTATGAGTCATCTTGAAACTATATCACTTCGTCTTATAAAAGGGAACCTTGGAGTAAGGTTAAAAGTTTAAACGGGAGCTACGACAGGAATTCAAATATTAGAGTCTATGAAGATTGTAGGAATTCATTTAAAGATTTTTTCCCAGTGTTTCTTGATTCTTGACATATATTATTCCTCGTACAAAATGCAAAATACATATGAGATGAGGTTGACTGTGTGACTTTTTTAAATATCTGTACATGAGGATCCCATTGAGCTCATTTTATACGTTTGTAATATATATACTTGAACATTATATAATACTTAACGTAAAGAAACCCTAGTTTAGTAGTAGAGTTGTAGTTGTGATATCAGTAGTGGTAGTAGTATTCGAAGAAGTAATGGCACTACTACTACTACTACTACTACTCTATGGGTACCCGTATTTTAAAAACTATTTGCAGTCTTTTATAGTTTTTTTGCAACCTTTTTGCCAACTCGTTTCCTTCCTTGTTGTATTTGCAATCAGTCACTCGTGTTTACTCCAATGAAGAAAATGAGACGTACAGAATAGAGATATAGATTTGCAAACAAATAGACAAAAAGTCTTGAAGATGAGAGTGACTCGTTTTAAGCTATTCTATTCTATGCATGTGGTAGTATAAGTTACATAGTATAGTAAATCGGTAATCGGTACTTGGTAACTCGGTATTTTATTCTTCGTTCACAAGAAGAGATGAAATACACAGAATTCAAAGAATAGGCAGACACTAAGGTGACTCAAGATTCCCTTATTTCATTTCATTTCATCTCATTCCTCCTGTACGGTGACTTTATTGTTGTGTCGTATCTTATGTTATGTTCTATGATTGTGTATTTTATGCCATGTTATATTTTACAGTGAAACATCTCAATCTCTTAAAAAACTACTACCACCACCACCACAACTATAAAAAACCAACCGCATGCATTGCATTGTATTGTTTGCATATTATTATCGACCTTAGAGAGAGCTTAGGTTACCCGTTACCCTCGTCTTGACGTTGGAGTCGAAAAATTGCATCTTCAGTCAAGAAGTAAAGACGAATAGGGATAGATATCCTAAGGTGTAATATTTTAGGAGATGGATGGATCCTACAGAATTTTACAAATGTCAGATAGAAATAGAGAAAGAGATGTAGAGGAACGGAAAGTTTATATACAAAACAATGTTCTTTCTGTATAAATGTTATCATTATAATAGCCACGTACCTTATATTACGCTATGAAGTTAAAACATCTTCTTTTTCTTTTTAAAGGAATCAACGAAGTAAAAATAAACAATGTGGTTTTCAAACACATGTGAGTGCATTTAACCAGAAGCCCTTTTTTATTTCATGCCGTCGTACTAACTGAACTAAGGAACACAAAGTGTATTTATTGAAGTTAAAATGAAATCCCATACTGAACTAGAGAGAGATGTTACTTGAGACCGAATTAGGGTACTTTGTTATCTTTGGTTTGAGGTATTTAGTGTTTTGTTTGGAAAGATTTCGTTTGAGAAAGTTTGGAGTAAAGTCAGACATTCCTTTAGAACTTAAACATATCTTGAGTAATTTTGAGATTTTACAGCAATTTTAAAATATTGTAAAATCATAAGTTTTAATAAAAATCCAAAGGGCAGAAAATGAATTATTAGGTAGATTTGCGGGTAATCTTACGAAAATCTTAAAATTTAACGCGTTGGTAAAAATGTGCAAAAATAGACAAACTTACACACAACATAAAAATCTGCGTAGCTTTAAGGATGTATATTACACAAGTTTCATTGATATTGAAAGAAAGTATATTTAATAAACACACATTCCGTGTGCAATTTCATATTACGAAACAATGTTAAAAATGCCAGAAGACAAGAATAAGACATGAGTGTCTAACTAAGCCTATTTTACAAAATAGTAGCTAAATACATCAAATCTAAGAAAGAAGCACCAACCAAGGTTATATCATACTAATAATAGATACTGTATATACAAACAAACGATGATAGTAAGACAAAGAAAAATATTACAAAGGTTTCTGTAATGAAGCCACACAATGAATGCTATTGTAGAATCAAGAGCAACACAATAAGAAAGTCGAGTAGTAGTAGTAATTCTATTTAGAAAATACAAAAACCTTGTATTATGATTATTATATTATTATTCCATTCTTTGAGATTATGAAGAAGGTAAAAGTGTACTAGTATACAATGATACCCCAACTTAGGTAAATGTTTTATGTAACTGTAAGGGAAATCATCATAGTTATAACGTTATAAGTGTCAAGTCCACCAGTCAATGTGCAAGACAAGACGAGAGTACAAAAGTTTTAGCTGTGTAAGTTAACTTGCACTTTCCTCAAAATAGTAAAACTATAAATGCAACTGAAAGCTTTTGTAGATTTTTTTGTACTGTCTAATATGATACGATTGGATGTGCTCTCCTCAGGTAATTCAACTAAGTGGACACATCGTACTCAATAATGCAGTTACATGTCATGCACCATATCATTTCACCTATTACCTGCCACTAACACTGCAACTTATCCTGTTTTAGTGCACACACATAATTCCCAACCCTAATAATATTATTATCTGTTCTTGGTATTGATTGGCTTTGTCTAACTTTCTCTAAATTTACTTATTCACTGCTACTAATTGTGTATACGTTTGTATATCATTTGATGTCTGAAAGTTTAAGTAATAACTTTGAGCTTTGTTAACTTTAAGTCCTTAGTGTATTGCTTAATACTTTGTAATTCCAGGATGAATTATTTATGCATTGGGTAAATGACTTTAAGGAAGAATCAAAATTGGTTTAGTTCAACTTAAAATAACAAGATCTGTGGACAGAAAGACAGTACGAAGACGTACACACAATATTGAGAGGATTGACAGTCAGGTTTGGATTTTTTCTGATGCACCATGCGTGGGTAAGAATGAATGGATGGATCAGCATTTATACCTTACCTTTCCCTTAAACATCCAATTGACTAGGCTGCGGCTTATTCGACTGTGTGATGAGATTTGGCCGAGACAGGTGTAATACGAAGTAGGAAGTAGTAAGGAATTTTTCTTTTTCATACGCAGTTTTTTCGGATTTATCTCTAAATCTTTATAGTAATTTAAGATGAAGAAGTCACATAAAGGTAAGTCAAGAATGAATTTTGATTATAGTTTATATTTTAGTGTATGGAAGGTCATCAAAATAATGTTGATAATGCATTGTGATTTTGATAGGCATGATTCACTGCTTGATGCTGGTCTACCTCATTCGTATTGTATGATATGATATCGATGCGGTCAGTGTTCAGAGTTTTTGCCTTGTGTGAGTGACATTCCTTTAGTAAACGTGACATGAACTGAATTAGAGTTTACTGATTGAGACGAAAATATCTTGAAATTGAGTTTATTGTGCTCAGTGTCAGATGATGAGAATAAGGGATGGTGTTTCTTGTTGTTAGACTTAACACAAGGAATAGACTTGCATCTATAGACTAGTTGTGGTTGGAGTATTGGTGGTGGTATTATCAAGAGAGAAATTCAATTTCGAAGGCTAGACCAAACCCCAAAAGACATCGGAATGAATGAAACGAATATGCCATCCTTCCTTAGAGGATGAGCTGAGGAAGAAAAGCAGATGGGGTTCATCTCGATCTCAAACTAACATTTGGTTTGGTTCAATCTTGGAGAAAAGAGAAAGCTAGTAAAAGTAAAAGTGGTATCCCCTTGAACAAAAACTAGCATTGACTGTCACGAGTGTATATTTCTTGTGACTCTAGCATATCAAAATAAGAAAGCTCTATATCTACCACCACCAAAGAAACCAACCCCTAATATGACTTTTACAGCTAACTAGGTACACACCGTTTGTACTGATAAGTGAAAAAGGCAAAGATCAATTTCTGCACTTCACCAAACACTTTCTTATTAGAGGACAAAGACACAAATGGAAATCATTATGATTTACTGGCCTTTCTTCTAATAAGAGAGAAAGACCAAATGGCACCACCACCACCCAGACAACTAACTATTACATTAGTTTCAATGCCCACAAGTAACTTCATCATAGGACCCTTAATACGCAACAACACAATAAGCTGCTTTCTTTCATTTTAGAGATTAAATGAACCCACCACCACCCAGTTTCCACTAATGGACAAAGGGGTCTTGATCTTAAGTTTTAAACCATATATAAGGTTCCCATGAGAAAACTATATTTAGGCTAAAGTTATTATTAAAGTATATCCATGTCCACGTATTACATTCAATGGATAATGAATTCTACTCAATGTCTATTTAATTTGTTTTGTACTATTAAAAACCCTATTAAAGCAATTAATAAACTTTAGTTATATACAAACTGTATGTAGTGACTCAAGGGAACAGATCGTCCAAGAAAGTGCGTTATTTTTCACTATTGATAAAGATGCCAACGTGATGAGCAAGCTGATGGTAAATAGAGATCGAACATGCCAAAACAAATTTTACATAGTAAAGTCGTAGTATTGCTTCTGTAAACAGAAGGGGTGGGTGCGATTTGATATTTATTTACTATCTGTGGTAGTAAGTATTAGTCCACAGTTTATAAAATGTGGATGGGAAGGATATTTACATCCATATCGGATTGAGTTGCAAGACCGTGAGAAATCTGACAAATGAGATAGATCTGAATGGATGGATTGATGCTATTCACCAAGATGAATGTTTACAGATCAATGTTTGTATTTTATGGTGATATAATAGGTGGCAAATGGAAAGCACTTTTGGTATCTTTATGGTAGCTACGTTCTAAAATGATAGTGATAAGGGTGTCAAACTCTTATACTCGTTTTTGGTTATATCATTTTCCTATATTCAGTTCAGGTATTGCTGTTTTCTCTAGTAGAAATCCCTCGTTTCCCCCTTGTAGTGTTCTGTTGTGTTGAATTGCAAGTGGAAACATCAGTCACTTTACAAGGATAAATTTATTCAGTAAAAATTTAGTTTCAAACTAGCTTATTTCTCCTTACTTGAATTCCCGTTGCGGATTCAGTTTTTGAGTTTTGAATGAAAAATTGGAATTTACATTGAAGAAAAAGCTGTCTGTGAATCGAAAATGGGGAGTACAAATCAGCTAGAAACCTTTCACATGATAATTTAACTTTAGCAGAGGCCGTGTACTAAATTCTTTTAAAAAAATGGTGATACTGTTTTAAATATGATTATCTTAAGAGACTTTACCTGGCTCTATTCAAATTCCAGACTGGAAATCTTTCAAAATCTTGAATAAAATAAAGCACTAAAACGTTAGAGTATTTTACACTTTCCAGATTTTAATTTGGACAGTTCAGCTAGCTCATCAGCATTAGAAAGGTACAAGTCGGATCTGCCCCAAAATGAAGGGCTAATTTAACCCAGTTTATCAACCATGTAGTAACACAAATTGGAGAAGACAATACGAGGCCAGTTTAACCTAAAACGTACAATCTCAAAAGAGTAAGTTTTCTGATTCATCTTCAACACCACATACATTCCTGACCAGCATAAAATACCACATTAGTTAGACGGAAGAATAAGTTAGAAAAAGTCCAGTTTATACTTCCGTGTAATACAAGTTGAAATCTCCTAAGGAAAACTCTCAAGTCCAACACACACGTCGTGGTTTTGTCTATGTCTTCCTTTCTCATTCTCATCCCTTGTTCAACCTAAGCCCATGAATCTTTCACAGCAAATCTGCCGTTAGTATGCGAAACATTGTCACATTTATCAAGTTGAGGACAACCCCCACTCTGTCTTCTTTATATGAGACCTTCTTGAATGAATTGGAAATTGCGGTTTAGGTCAAGACTCAAGCCTCGAGACAAATCTATTATCCCTACTGACATCCATTCTCCTTTTCTCCCTATTCTTCTTCTCAGTCTTCCTTATCTTCCCCTTTATTTTTTGCAACTCCTAATCGTCATCCCTACACAGACAGTACCTTGTTTTCGCACGTCTACTCCATTCTATGCTAATTGACATCTAACACTTCAGAGACACGGAGTACAAATGTTAATTTTAAAACCTAAAGCGTTAGACATTTTTGTAGATTCTTATCTTGATTCTTGAATAGTGTAAACTTGAACTCAATAATTTATCCGAACATTGAGGAGCATGGTATCAATGTAAGGTTTAAGAAGGAAACAAACCTTCTCGTGACTTGATCATTCACAATCAGTACTTTAGTAGCCAAAGCTGCCACTACTAACTACTTGTACAATACTATAGCATAAAAAAGTACGTACCTAGAAGAGCACATAAGTTATGTATCCTGAACCACGATCACCACTGGGTGAAAGTCGACTTTCTCTCTAAAGACTTGGAGAAAAAAGCCAACGTGGGAAGAAAATGAAATAGTTAACTGCATAATGCATGTAGGAGGTATCGTGGTGAATAGTCTTGTGGGACTCTCTTTCAGTCAGTCAGGAGTAGTCAGTATTCAGCAGTACTTTCTTGTCCGTCAGTACTCTCTGGAATAAGTTCATGTTGTGTTCAAGTAGTAGTACTATTTGGCACTCTTGTTTTACAAGACTTTAGAGAAATTGCTCTGACACCAGTTGCCTACTAAAGGTTTCCCATGGCACCATTACAAATTGCAAGACTATCATTCTTTCCCCCTAGACCACTATGATGCTACTGCTACTACCAGCTTACAAACTACTTAAATTCAGAACAAGAATTCCACGACCACCACCACTTCTCTGGTAAGAACCATCGTCAATACGCACTTTACATCCTGAGAGGATCTTTCACATTATACTTTTTTACAAATACCCCTACTCAACTCTACAAGTCTTGAGTAGATAGATGGTTAGTGAAGTCCTTTTAGAAGAACATCAAGCTTTTCAAGCTCTTTTTCTTTATCTTTATCATACAAGCCGGCTGACAAATATCAATGACTTATCCTATTTGATCTTAAGTACATTCCATTAGTTATCAACTTCCCTTAAAAACGACTTCAACCTGGATGACTCATATTTTACTTTGGAAGTCTCACACTTGCTCAAGTTTACCTCAAGAATATTTTAAAATTTTTATGTCAAAGAGAACACAAACCTTGTCTCTAGTAGCTGCATTATGATTTAAAATATTGCATAAATTTTTAACGCTTGAAATCCAGAAGATGCACTAGAAGTTAGAAAAGACTTGAGGGTGGGGTTATATATTGTGAACATAAATAATGTAACACGAATACATAATCTTTAGTTCTTATGCATTTTCACAATGCTGTAAAATCCTACTTGAACTTGAATTCTGATATTCGTGTATTTTATTAAGCAAGTGAAACGTGGAAAGGGTGAAGGTGAAAGGAATTGAGGAGGATATGAAAAATGTCAAAGATGAGGGGGAAATATTGCTAATATCCGGAATGAAATAGGTTCATTTCCACCTCATTACGGTCATCAAACATTTTAATTGAGTTCCACAATAGAGCTTCGCAATGTTTATTGATGCTCATTTCGTTTTGTTAGATGTGGATTATAATTCCACGGGCGTTAAGTAATGAAAAGGTCCATAAATGTTTGATACTGTATTTCTCAATTTAATACCCTCAACAATGCAAAATCTACACTCAACCTTATACAATGTACGTACAAATGTATACGATATTTCTTCTCTACTCTTTAACAATGCTTACTTTTAAAAATTTCA
>JAQGAA010000357.1:0-24353 GCA_034696425.1 Isotoma viridis
TTGAGTTATCGTCAGACGGACAGACGGACGGACAGACGGACGGACATGCCAAATACATATGCCCTAGGCTCGGGCTAAAAAGCAGTCATTCATTTTTGTTTAACTCTGTACCGGAATCTGTTTTATGTTGAACTCTGACCTGAGACTGTCAACAACCAAGAATGACAATGACAAGGGTAGGAATTCAACCCGAGCAACTAATTGAGTTAATGGTGGTTGAAAACTAAGGATGTTGACAGATAACCTCAGCACATGTAGGAGCAAAATATTCGAAATCTTTTATCCACTAGGACGAAGAAAACCATACTGGATTATTACAGATTAAGTACAGCTATATATTACATACTTACAACTGAGCTTTATTAATGTCTACTATTTTGTATATCCAGGGTTAAAAATGTAAATGTTGGATGATGCACCACAACAGACCCAAAAGATAATTTGAGGGTGAAGTAGTTAAAGTAAACTGATCTGATCAGCTTTTCGAGAGTAAATTTGCCAAATTATGAATGAAGTAAAGTCTCATCTCATGACTTTACAAAACAAACTTTAACAAAGGGTTTGGAAAGATGAAGCAAATAACATTAAGCCAAGAAAGATAATTAGTTTGGGGTAGTTGGTAAGCCATCTGTATCTGAAGATATATTCTTTTAAGCATACTTGTCTCTTTTACCAAATGCTAAAAGACTTGAAGGAAATGCAAAGTATAATATACTGATGAAACTAACCACCACCACCTAACTCCAGACTCCACACAGATGTGTGTTATGCTGGCAGTTCATAAAGTAATTTCTTGATTCATTAGTAGAGAATATTTCTACTAAGGCTGGTTGTTGTTGCAAAGCCAGTTTTTTTAAAAATAATAATTTACATGATTAGTCCCGAAAACTTACGTTCGAACAAATGGAAGACGAGACGAATTTACTTGATGACTTTAATTTTTTAGCAAATGATAAATATCCAAAAAAAATTTAACAAAATATTATAAAACATTTTGACTTTTGCTTAATCTAATACAATACTACTGCTTTGGCTGGGCTGATAGTCATTAGAAAAAGTTTTAGAAACAAATTGCCGAGACTTTATAGTTTATTCCAATTTTTATCAAATTTGCCATGACTAATTTAATAAAATGGAAAATTTTCTCAAATGACATTTTAAGCAGTTATCTTAAATGAGATAAAGTATATAATTGGGTATGGGATGTATATGAGGCTATTGGCTTTTGATTTTTTGTAGCAATGAAGAAAATCCCTATGGAAAATTCGAATTTTATTACTGACTATACAAAATTTTTCGAAAACCATTAGCCAGACAATTTATAATGTCTAATGTCTAGTGTAATGGAATGTGCATATTTTTTGCTTTCATAAGTCAGTCTCAGTTAGTTCATTAGGTTTGAAACTATTGGAATGGCGGTTGCATGCTTAAAAATCATTATTTTCTGTCGTGTTTTTCTAAATCGCCTTTTTTTCTCCTATCTCTCTCCATTTTGTCAGTCGGAGTTGAAGTTTTCGAGTGTTAACCCTAAAATCCTTTAGATTATGTTCCATTTTGTTACATGTCTACTATCTACATAATAATATGAGATGATAGGTCAATTCAATACAATGTTTTAGATACGTATTTTATACACCATGGTATAAAATACGTCTCCATCCCTTTTTTAAAATTCACATCCTGCATGCACTTCACATTCACACTTTATCCACACACATATACAAGCTGTTGGATAAATGAAATCCCACCGGTATTGCCGAAAATGTGTAATAAAAATGAATAAAATATTATACACAGAGTTTTTAGTTATTTTAGGATCATTCTGTTTGAGGATAATCGTTTGATTTTTTTGTAAATTCTCTCATGAAAGCAAACCAATATAGTTCGTTGTATGCAGAACAAATGGTTTTTATGTCCTGGGTTATCTGTACCAAAAACTGGTGCTTTTTTAAAGTTGTTAAGGGATATGGGGTGGGTGGCAGTGTATTATAAAATGGATAAAAGATTTGAGGTGTCAGCGAGAAAATGGATTTTATATTCTTTTATCATTTTGTGAAGCTCGTCATACCACAAAGCACATTCTTAATTAAAAGAAATATCCTATTTCAATTCAAGTGTACAGAATGTAACCTATTTTAACAACTTGACAATAATACTTATGACAAGACCCCTACCGAAAGGTTGATAAGCGTTCCTAATTTCGTAAAATAGGGACACTTGGGATTGGTGTTTTTGGTAAGCTAAAGGTTTAAATCCAAAACTACATAGTTGGAAAAAACTACAACTGGATTTTGAATGCTCTAGCCTTTTAAATTGTTTACAAAGAATTGTCTCTCCATTTCCCAAAACGAGGGTATCAGTAAAAATCCGAAATATTAAAGTACAAAATTGGTTCAATAATACTTTGCTTACGTTTTTTGCGAGATAGACGAAAGAAGCAGGTTTTATTTTATTGCAGAAATTACATCCAAATTAATGACTAAGAACGCACCGTTTCTAGTAATCACATAATTGCCTTCTTTTCGGCAGCTTGATACAATGTCTTTAGCAATTAAAACTTTAAGAATGTATTCAAAGGGTAGGAAAAAGTTCATTGGATGCTAAAACTACTCAATACAAAACACAAAATAGGATAATGATAGGAAAATGCACTAAGCAAACCGCTCCAATTTTCTAGTTAAATGACATGAAAATGAGAATAATTACTCCAATCAAGTACAACACTTTGCCTTTTTTACTTTTGCATGCTACAAAGTATTTAAAAATATGATAGTTCTGGCTCTGGATTCTAGGAAAATAGTATCAGTTTGTAATGAAAACAAACTCCAACGCAATTCCTGATCAAAATCATCCCTCAGCTTATAAAACCTTGAATTCCACTTATAACCATACTTCAAGAAATTCAAAAATCTACACTCACGTATCAATGCCATAAAAACTTAACACGACTACAAACAGCAAAAAAGAATTAGTAGGAAAACACCAAAAATCTTGATGCGTTAACAATAATAATTTAATTATAGATTATTACACTACAACCTTTAACAGAGTTAATACACAAAGTTAAAAGAATATTAGTTGTAATTTTCCTTACAACTTTGTTTTATAAAGGAAACAAAAAATCTTTGTTAAGAAAAATAAAAATCAATTAATTACAATCGTTTAATACCTACTGATTTTAGCTTATTGTTATTAAAGCTTTTTATGTAAAGAAAGCAAACAATAGATCGATTCAAGTATATACATTGAAGTGGAATGAGAACCCCATGGGAGTAAAAGTGCAGTTAAAGTGGCATTGGTCATTTTGATGGGCCAAAGGTGCTGATACACGAACACCAGGGAGTCAAACAAGACTCTCAGCAGGACATTTTCATTTCCATTTTTCATGAAAAGGGAAACCATTCTCTTGTGTAATATTATTACTACTACCACTACCACTACTTCTTTCACTACAATTCAAGAAAGAATTTACTACTAAAACTACTACACGTTAATATATCGCAATCACCACCAAAAACCAAGTTCAAATGCCGGTTTCTTTCGGCCCTTTGAAAACTTTTACATAAACTACAAAGTACACAGAAACGCAAACAAAAATTCTACATTCTCATATAACAAACACACATAACTCACACTTACTAACATTTTTATTTCAAGTACCCTACTCAATTTCGGTTTCTTAACCTTTATTCTTCCCTTTATACTAGGGCACAGGTTACAACTAAAATCATTTTGTGATACTAAATCTCCTTATGTAAAGTACTTTGTATACTTCATTTCGGAAACATTTTTTGAAAAGAAACGTGTGATGTAAACAGATATGCTCTCTTTATAAAGCAAAATCTATCCGATTAGACTGGACTTTTAGGTAGTCCGGATTTCCGAGAAACATTACGTTATTATTATTGGCAAAAAGTTTAACTGTAGTAAAGATTTCCGTCTTTTATGCCAAGAATTCTTTTTGACACATGCTATAGGCTTTTCATACTCAAACTATTCATACTACCATTTAATACACCTAGACATGCATAGCAAATTAAAATTAAAGACAAAATAATAAAGTTATTGTATATAGAAAACGAGCTTGAGTAAAGAGAATAATACTAAAATTACGGTAAATAATAAAAAGTGATTATTACATTGTCATATCTCACCGTTCTGTCAAGAAGGCTTGCTTGAGAATGCGGGTACATATCAGGCCTTACGGCCGGACTTATATCAGTTGTCAACATTATTATTACTCTGAGTTTACGTCACGTGAATGATTTGTTTAACTTGGAGTTAAGTTAATTGCAGATTTATTACTGCAACACTAACTAAATGTTCTTTTGCAAGTGTAAATTTACTTTGTTCTTGTATACATTTAAATATCTCAAAGTAATTAGTCCACGAATAAAGTTCACGTTCAAACTCAATTAAGTAATTTAGCAAAATTATTATTATTATTACTTTTAGTATTGATTTCCTCTCTGGTTCTGGTTGTCTGAATTAATTGATGATTTAATAAGAGTAATTTACGATCAGTTCGATTCCACAATTCACTAAATAATTTAATAGTTCTTTTGGTATGGATGAGGGTAACAGGAGCAACAGAAGCAGCTTAATTTAGTTGGATTTATCAAGTTATAAGAATTGGACATATTCTTACTTTGTGTAGTTAACCCTTGGTAGTTGTCGTAGGTTATTTAATAAACAAGGGATATCATCATCATACCATATATCATACCGTCTTATTTGGTTTGATTCAATTAATCCACCCGGTTGGGTGCCTTTTTGATTATGATGAATTACCTTGTTGTAATATAGAAGTAAGTGTTTAAGTAAAAGTCAAGTGCAAAATAATTTCAATGCCTTCTTTCACTTTCTTACAACTTAATTTATAACAAATAACTGCGTTTCTTCATTCAATTAAAAGCCTCGTGGCTTTTGATACAAAAGGGAAATAATAAATCCGTAAATTTGCTGACTTTGATCGAGGTGTAATGATAGGTCAGTGGTGGTGGTTAGGTTGTCTAGTTGAAGGCTTGATTACACACATTTGAGCCAAACTCCTATTACAAACTAATACTACTATAAAATACGAGACGAGTTCTTTAAGATTTGTAACTTTATAATAATAATAATAATGTGGTGGTTGGTATTATACGTGTGGGTATTGATTTGTATAATGAGATAGTTAGTGGTTATTCTTCACGGGGTTTCTTTCCCTTATATAATATCTGATCTCACACTGAGACCATTTAGTCTTTGATCAATCACACAAGATCGAATCACATTAAAAGTCAACTTTTATATTAAATTATAATACATCTCTTTTGTCTATATCTTTTTATTGAAATGCTATTATCTTTGATAAGATTGATAACAGTAGACTGTGTGTAGTAGTAGTGGGTTCACTTCTGAAGGGAAATTGAGACTGCTGCAGGGTAATGTGAGTGTAGCCTTTATTATACTGTATCAAAGTCTATACTTGATCAAAAAGTTGTTTTTATTAAATAATGTTATTGATGTCATTGAGAATTTTTATAATATGATAATCTGTATGCAATTAGACTCGAGGAACTGTTGAAAATCTCAGAGGAGTTTTGTGTATCAATTTTTTCTATTTTATTATCTTTTGCAGAATGATAATAATAATGATGATGGGGTGAGATTAGATAGATAGACTTCGTGCAGAGTCAGTTTTGTAAGAACTCTCTGGGTGTTGATGTTGATATGGCAGTAAGTAAAATGTAAGTAATGTAATTGCAAAGTATTATTAATATCGGTGATAATCTCAGCTCAAGTTATTTTTTTATATGATGATAATGAAGATAATGGATGGTTGTGTCCCCAAAATTTGTAGGTATCGTGGTATTCGATTAACTGGAGAGCTCGAGTAATAATGATAGTTACTACTACTACTTCTTTAGCTAAAGTGATCCTTCTTTTTACTTTGGCTCAGTATGTTTTACTCTGATCGGCCTGAATGTGTATGTCTCATATTCTCCAGTCTAGGTAAAGGTTGTGTTTATCCTTGTGATGATAAGGTATGTTTCGCTTGTATGGGCTAGTAGTAGTAGTAGTAGGGGCTTAGAATACCACAAGAAGCAATCCAGTACATGTACTTTTTAAAACTCAGATTTGTTATAAGGTGTGTGGATGATTATTACAATTTTGAGATTCAGGTAAGGTAGGTTTTTTAGGTTCGGCCCCCAGTGTGACCAGTGGTGGTATGGTATGCTGTCTGTGTAAGAAAGGTACAGGTAAGTTGTAGGATATCTTTCGGTGTTTTAGGACCTTTAGTTAGTAGTTTAGTTCTTACTAAGCTGAAGGATACACACGTGAGAAGTTTGCGATACAAACGGTTTCAACCGTAGAGCTTGACAAAACACAAGGTTTTGTCTGAGTATATCGGGTTAAGATTCTGATTCTAAGCTAAAAAAAGCTTGCTTGAAACTTGCAGCAGAAAACTGGATTCATTCGAATTATTAGAATACATATTGAGAGAAGTCTTTGGGGCTTTGGATACCATGAAGAGAATACGATGCGATACGGATACGATAGAAATGTATGCAGAAAAGGTATGGGCAAACTGTAAGATAAGAACGTTAAAAAGTAAAGGATTGTATTTAGAATAAGGATAGGATAGGAGTGAGTTTTTTGTGGAAGGGGTGGTTAGGTGGTCAAAATGATGGGGTGGCTAAAGAAGTATTGATGTAGGTGTATCACTAGACACGCCTGTGCCTGCCCTGAAATGTCACGCCCAACAAAAGTAGACTTCATATGTATTCTTCGTTGGAGTGGGCTTACTTGGACGAAATATCATGGTCCTGGACCCACCCCACTATCCCAAAGGTGGAGTAGAACACCCACTTCTACACCCATTTCCCCAATTTTTTGCTTCGATGCAATATCAAATTCATCATCCAAATACAATGTATTTCTCTCTTTCTCGTCTGTATATGCTTCATAATAATCAAAGTTCAGCTTTCCAATGTGGCAAAATAGTAATCCCTTACTAACTAATATGCAGTTCGAGTTGGATTATTGTTTTATATAAAAGTATAAAAAGTAGCTTAGCCCCCCGTGTGGTAACTTGATGCATATCTGATGCTTTTAACTTGAAAGTAAAAGCCGTACCCATACCAGTACACTGGATTAGGTAGGGATTAGGATTAGGATTGGGTTTCATTTGGATGCTTTCTTCTATTGTGTTTATGGGCTTTTCTCCGGCGTACTGTTCTTCCTCAAACATTCAGCGACACCTTTTTTCTCTTATTGAAACTCTATTTTATTAATTCATTAATCTATGGATTATTAAACTTTTTTACTCGAAAAACTGTTTTCATTAAATTGGCTGAAAGGCATTTTATGCTCTGACAAATTTGCATTAAAGCATCAATTTTTTAAGACTTGATTAAATGCACTTTAAGTTAAGTACTTTCTACCGAAACCTTATACCAATTTGCATGCTTTTAAAAAAATGCATGAAAATTTAATGCCTTAAGTTTCATTGGAATGCTAACTTTCTTCAATAAGCTTGAACAGGCTTAAAAAACCATTAAAATTTGATTAAAATGAATACAATTTTAATTTCATACAAATTTCATAAATGAGTTTGATACTAAAACTGACTTTATCAATTAATTCAAAAGACAGTATAGCTTTCTAAAACTTTCGAAATACTAAAAAATGTATTTAAAATTTTGGACACTAATTTTTAAACTAATAAGCATTTCAGTTTACAAGTTTTAATATTAAAAACTTTAGCATTTTATTTTCATGAGCTCAATATAAGGACACAAAATACATTTATCCCTTTCTTTGTCATTGATTTTTTTAAAATAAAAATAAAAATTTCGATACAGCCTGAGGGTAAACTCTCAAATACCTAACTCTGATCCAATTCCCAAGTAAACAAACAAAAAAACATTCTGATTACAAACAGCCCTGCCCAAAATTTTCTCTAGTCTTGATTAAAATGACAAACGGTAACGACAATTTTATTATTAAAGCCTCTAAAGAACTCTTTAGACTTTAAGATGAGTTTTAAAAGAATCCAAATCAAATGCTTCATCATCATCAAATCATCATCATCATCACTATGAATTCTTTCCGAAATCAACCTTCTCATTCTTTTCCACACCACCATAATTATTATTTTCTAATCAACATGTAATCATAAGTATATGAAAGTTTCTTATAAAAATATACATTTAATACAGCGATGCACTATGTAAGAAAGATAAATATATTATATGTTCATTATTCCCTAAAAAGCCTTATAATGCTCTTACTGCCTGGTTTTGACTATTCGTGATGTTTTTGCTACCGTCCTGTCTACAAAATCTAACTTCTTCGTGTACATAATAATGATAATAATATTATTATTACACTTATACTTACTTATTCAGTGTTATTTTATTACCTCTCACGTCACCCCTATAAGCTTTGTAAGCTATACTACACCTAAGATGTATCTAAAATCTCTGCAAAATTTTATTTTATGAATGAAGTAAAAGATCTATTCCTTATAGTATTCTGTACAGTACTTGGAATCTGGTTATATATAAGCCAAGTACTGGATTTTGCTAGTAAGTAGTAGTAGTAGTAATAGTAAGGCTAATAACAAGACAATACGCCTTCCAAATTACAAGCACCATCTCATTATCTCATTCAATTACCCTCTTTGTCTCACTCTTCCCGCATGATACTTCTCGCAAAACGAGACACTGATAATCACACAGTGATTGATAAGCGTGAGTGAATTTCGACAATGAATGAAGAGATCTTCACACCAGATTATTAGGGCTGGGCTATCTATCGGCAATTCCAATTTAATGTCTTAGAAGAAGAACCATCAGCCGCTTTATTGGTTCACAGCTACTTGGTTCAATTATTAATCCCTCGATTCCCTTGATTGACAATTGATCAATCACGGACTGATTTCAATTTATTGACGATAATGAGCTCATAATTGATTCTATTCTTTCAAATCAAGCCATTTCTTTATGTATTTTATCATAGTTTGTACTTTCTACCTGGTGTGGATACAAATATATTTAATCTTTGGAGTAATAACTGTATTTTGGTTTTTTCTTTGTCATGATCACGTACAAGGATTGGGATGTAAGGTTTGAGTTGTTTTAAGTTGGATTTGGTGAGACAAAAAGAGAGATTTTTATGCATGATTAGCCATACTACTGTTTTAAATATTTTGATCAGTAGTTACGAAGATTTTTTATTTGAGTTTTTCGTAACAAAATACTTAAAAAGCTTGTTTTAAAAAGTTTTTCAGTTTATATTTGCCTGAAAACTTAAATTTTAAAACAAAATCAGCCCAAATAAGCATAATGAATATTAAAAGAAACTCATAAATAATTTAAATCAAGCTGAATAATGCCTCCAATTATTATTCAATTACTTAAAACATGAACAAAACCTATACTCCACTTGAATAAAAAACCTGAATTAGCTTAACTTTATGTTAAAATTGGAATATAGAATTTAATTCGAATCCACCCTAAAATGCACATTATCTTCCCCTTGAATCAACAAGGGTCTCTTCAAATATCGATTTAGAATTCAAACTAAACAAATTATTTTTGTTTTAATAGCTACAAAATAATAAATGACCAGGGTATTATTAACCATTCCATTGAAAGTATTTTTTTACAGGAAGGAATATCAGAAAATTGTTAGCTGCCTACGAACCATTCCATAATACATAAGAGATAAAAGGAATAAATAAATGTATAAAAAGTCAGAAAAAGGATGGACATCATAACAATCATAATAATAATATAATGACTTTGTGGTTGAATCTTTAAAAAACTTATATCATTCCAACAAAAATTTCCATTTCCATCCAGACAAATATATATTACGACCCCATATCCTGTTATGGTGTGTGCTTAAGCCTATGTATAAACTGCTCTTCGAAGTTTAGTTTTTTTTTGCCTTTTTCATTATTAACTTAAACTACATTAATATAAGTTTTGTATATATGTGTGTACGTATAACTCTACTCTTATCAAGATTTTGAACGGAATGACGAGAGAGCAATTTCATTTTGTTTTATAATAATAAAATTTATAACTGACTAAAGTTCATATGATACTTTTTTTATTTTTTAGAAACCTTTCTGTATGTGTATTATATAGTAAAATATAAGTAAAGTTTATAAAAGAACCATCATGGGTGAGATTAAATGTTCAATAAGGCAAAGCGAACATACGTCCCCCACAAAACTTGCTGAAAAGTAAAACTCCAGAATTGATGTTACGATTATTACACCTCTCATTATTTTGTATTTTATTGCAATTCATTCCTCCACAAAACATAGACAGGGTTGGGCCAACAGTTCAAGATTTTCGGTTTGATTAATTCTATTTCTCTGAAATATTATATTTCATACATTGTTTATGTCCTCTGATGTACTTTTCATCTTACCCACACAATGTCCATTCTCCTTTCATCATTCCAACTCAATTATGCATCAAAATTAGGTAATAATAAATGTTTCGGTGTGTAAGTAAAGTTTCCTAAGTTTAAAGGCATTTCTCAACAAGATCTCACTACAGTTTATTATTTATAATTTCTTTAGACAAGTTTAAATACGAGAAAAAATAAAATCGTTTCATTTTAAAGAGTATTTTATTCTCAGCTTCACAGTCTGGTGATATGTATTTTATAAGTATATTAATACGAGTTTCGAATACTTACTTACAAATTATATAATATAATGATTTAAGTATTTACGAGTACGACTCACTGGATAAAAACTTGAAAATGATGAAAAAGTAAAAAATAAGAAAACAACATTAACTACCCTAGTTGATTGTTGGTTGGCTGGTCGCAAATTACCTGAGACTGCTTATAGGTGGCAAAACGGAAATAAGTAGTTTGATAATAAACTAATTCTGCCAAATAAATTACTCTTGCACCTTTCCCACTCTAAGATATGAAGTATACGGCTTAATTAAACCCGATTAATGACGATTAATAAACCTTGCAGGTAATTATGATCAAAAGACAAGAAAACTGGAATAAAAAGTAATATTAGCAAGAAAGTCTTGCTATGTAATCACAAGTATATTACATGCTCTTACATACACCTTATTACACTATACAACCAACAAATGTCCTTTGCCTCTAGAGAAAGATTTATTGATTTAAAAACCAACACCCGTGTTATAATTATTTTTATTTTACCATGACCGCCTTTGGATTCAGCCTCTTATAATGTATAAATAAATACTTTCAATTCACAATTCAAACATATTCACACTTTATTATATATACATTCTAATTGAAATGAAACGAAAGTCTAATCAAAACCCTGCCCTTTGGTTTCAATTAATCTGTTCATTAGGATACCACTAAAGGTATGTTCTTTTCAAAGAGGGACAAAGAAAAAACCTTTAATGAAGTACATTCATCCGATGCTACATCAAATAGATAAATATATTACAGTGTATTCGTTTCCTTTCAATTAAATCGTATAACACGTAGTTATTTATTCTCCTGTTTGATTTATTCAACGAGAAAACAAATGTATACAAAATGTATAGTTAATTGTCATCATCATTATTTGTCAACTTGGTGTGGTAGGTAGATATAAGCATAAGTAAGAACTAGCTAGCAGGTAAAGGTTTTCTATTCACTCCATACTCATTTGTCTATATAGTTGTGTGTGTAGGTGGGGGTATCACAAGGTAATTGACACCATGCTTTTAAGTGATTACGTTGGTCATAACCAATCTACTAATTGTTGGAATTAGAACTCAATCTTGTAATTTAACTATGGCTTTAGTCGTGATTATTATTGTTATTAAGGCTCAGATGGACGGGTATTGAATGGACAATTGGTACCTGGGTGGATAGGGTGATAATATTCATCATCATCATCATCATCATGCGTGTTATTTGTGTATTTGTACAAGAGAGTCTTTCATACACAATATAGAAATGCACACCCACTAAAAAGCACCAAATAGAATGATCTATCTAAAACTACTACTACTGCCTATTTTGTATTACTAGTTGTTATGTATATGTAATAATATGTAGTGTGTCCCATTATATAATGCATTAAGCTTAAAATAGTATATCATCTAAATCTGGTAGGTGAACATTAATCCATTGTGTGATCATTTCTAGACCACGCCCGCATCGTGTCCACTATTGCCATCAATTCAGCCCTTCGTACTTACAGGTACGTCTCTCGAGTGTTATAAAATGACTTGGACTAGGACGCGACGCTTCTGGTAGATTTAAGAAGCGAATAAGAATATGACTATAATATAAGGCAGAATAAAAATAATACGATTTTTAAAGCTATATAATGTCTCTCTCTCTCTCTCTGTAGTATCTTTAAGAATAAAAATAAATGTAATTTTATTTCATATTATTTTCTCTATATAACCCTTTGATTCTTTCCAGAGTGATCAAAACTCTTTCTCTTCAATCCATCTCTCTCGTATTCATCCATCCATATGAATTTTTCCTTCCCTAATGGAAAGAGTGTGAATCATTTTTGATATAATGAATTTTGGTCACGCACACAAACCCTATTCGTTCGTTCATCTTGATTTGAGTCGAGGTTTGAGATGACGGCATCCACCATGCTGGATAAATCATGGGCGAATGGAATGGTATATTATATTATAATAAAACTATGTGAATTTACAGGTACAGGACAAGAAGGTATAAAAATGTGTAACAAAATGAAAAAGAAACAAGATTTCTTGGTTCTTTTTCAACAAGAATCAAAAAAACATTTTTCACTATCAAAATGAAATATGAATTGAGGAAAACCCATTTTTTACTTATTGTGTAGTAGAAATAATAATCTAGAGATGAAAATGCTTATAAAAACACATGGACTTTTGTAACTTAAAATGAAATCGGATTTCATCTAGAGAGTAATAAAATAATAAAAAAAACTCTTTTTTGAGGAGATTTGAAACAGAAAGACTAGTTGCGGAACAAATTCATTTTTAGTAGTTCTACTTTTTTCCTTTATCAACTACAACAACGACTACTTATAGTTACTACTATTGTATAGTTTGAACTCTTTCTCATTTCATTACAACAAAAAATAAAAATCCTAGCTAGAAGGTTCCATTTGTTTTGTTATTACAATGGCGTTTATTAGTAGTAATATAATAGCCATTTGTAAAGTTTTTAGTGTTCGAACTACTACTACTGAAATGTGAAATGAAACTTGGAGTTTTAGGATCGAGCAACTCTAACACGAAATGAATCGATGCTTTTCTTCAAGTTGACAGAAGTAATGTGTCTGTGTCAAAAGAGTTGAGAGAAAGCCCTAAAGAACAACGATCATGTGCTAATGCGTCTAAATCTTGCAGCAAAAGTTGGTCTCTCTTTCTCTCATTGTATTTATGATTCCTGTGGGTGGTTTATTTCACTACGAGTTAAAAGTCTTAAGAGTTTGAATACATTACTGAAAAAGAATGATGTACTGGATGGGATGTTGATTCCAAATCTAGGAAATGATTTTTGTAGAATGTATATTTTGTATGTATGTATATTCGTTAGTGTTGGATCCACTCATTAAAAATAATATAATTATGCTCTCTGTCTACTCAAAGAAATAGTTTCACATTTAAGACGTAGGTTAGTTAATATAAAATAAACCAAGAGTTTGTTCAACATTTCATTTTTAAGTTTTTTAAAGTGTTTTAGGTACAAACAATCCACACTAAAAACACAAAGGTTGGTGATAGTATCCTGGGTTTTTATTATTTAAATCAAGACAAAAAAATGAAAACCTATAATTATAAGTTTGTAAATCAAAAAATTTATATTTCTTCATCTCCGCCCCAAATACTGCGGCAACTTTGCCTTCCATAGAACTGATCTCTCTTGGGATAATAATATCTCCTTTTATTTTCACGTTTCCCATCTTTTCGGGATTTTTAGTATCGTAGTAATAATCCAAGACCTAACTAACCTTATACTAATTCCTGATGGTGATGGTGATGATGATTACCCTCTGAGGGGTCCACATACAATCCATTTGTTCTTCGAAGAGTATTTTTATGATATGGTTTGAAAAATCCAGCAAGCAAATCACAAATATCCTTCAAGATCAGTGCATCTCATGCTGATGATGATGATCGGATCAAGCAGAATAATGTCTGATCTATATAAGACATTGGCATGTGTGAGTGTGTGTGTATCATGCTCCTATCAAGACTGGACAGCTGAGGCTGAATTTCAAGGAAAGAGGTTGTGTTATATAATCTTGGAATTCATTTGCCTGTGCACACTAGACGGGATTAAGATTAACCTTCAGGAAAATTAACCCTTGGCTATTGTTTTCCTGTGAATTAGAAATTTTTAAAAGAATTGGGCATCAAATGGTTACATTCTAACTATGCAGGTATGTAAAGGTGAGAAGGTATAGGTTTTAAAAAAGTAAAAAAAGTTTATTTAAGGGCGAAGGGGCCTTAAGATCAGGAAAGATGTTGCCAGTAAATTTCAATCCGAACCCGCCTATCTCAGCCTCTAATGAACTGTAATATGCTAAATAAGATGATCATCCCTGATTACCTCGTGGACCATTTCTCATCAGTGAATCTCCATGTGTCTTTCCTTAACATAATCCTTAAATACCCTCCCCTTGAAATAGAAAAACAGTTCCATTACTAACATTAGAAACTAAGGAATATATAAATAAGGAAGGAGTATAAAATTAATTTTGTTTCTAGAAATTATTTAACAAATTTAATGCTATGGGCGGTTTTCAGTGGATTAAAAAATAAAGAATTATTATGGCTCTGAATGTCAAATATTTTCCTTATACATTGCCTTAGTAGGGGAGTTGTATTTGAATTTATTAAACGAGCTAAAAGCTTTTTGTTGTGGCATACACATAAAAACACATTTTCAAACTCTTATGAATTTGAAGTTGCATTTTTAGTAAATTTATACAATATTTGAGTAACAAAAAATCAAAAAAGGACAATTTCCTTACGTATTTTCTTGAAATACTGTCAAACCAAAAAGTACAACTAATAAAATTAAAAAATCACTTTACAACAATATACATCAATTAGACGCTGATTTAGCAATTTTTCTCTTTTACCCTGATCCTTAGTGAAATAAAAAGGCAAAAGAGAATAGAAATAAAAAGTATGAGGTCAAAATGTGATCGTGTGTGCCTAATGGAACCACGCCTGAGAGTCATCCCCTGCTGAGAGGTCGCACTCAAACCATCAGCCGAAAACAATCAAAACGTCTATTCCTATTATGCACCTTTCAAACTGATATTTTCATGAAGGTTCCTCATTTCAACAAATTCCCATAAGAAAACAAATCATTCTTTCCCTTGACTCATCTTAGACTTCAGACAAGTTACCTTTTTGTCATAAATTTGAATCTTATGAATGTTTCTTCAACCTTGCAATGCAATTCTGCACTTATCATTTGCTCTTTTATTTCTTAAATGACTCCTAAAGAACTTTCCATCCCATTTTCCTCGCTTTTGTTACATTTGTTCCACTAAATTAAAGGACAGTCACCTGTGTACTTTCTTATATCGAGCTTTTGACCTTCTAATCAAAAAGTTATTCTTCACAAAAAAGATTCACATCCGTACTTATCCTTACACTACAGCTTCTAACATCAAGTGAATAAGGGGCTATAATACAATATGAATGCACTTGTAACGTTACTCTTACACAAAAAAAAAATTCAAATTCAAGTTCTTTACAAAAGATCACAAAATAAAAAAAATGTTTATGTACTAAAGTATTATTAGAAGTGACAGGCAAATAATTCACGACAATTCAATTGGCTTTCGTTGATCGTATGCTTTCTAAGAAGCAGAATCCAAAGGCATTATCATTATATTATTATTTATCATATGAAGATTGAAGATGAGCTACTACTACAGCTCTACTACTACTACTTTTTACTTTATTTAGCACGCACGAGACACACAACTAAAGTCACATCATCATCATCATCAACATCACAGGTCGGGAGTCGGGAACCCTTTGTCAAGTAAAGAGAAACACTCATCTGAATACAAATGAGATACCGTAATAGTTCAAAAAATAATGTATGTGAAAAAGAAAATATACAATGGTGAATGGTAACGGGACAAGAATAAATAATGGAGTGGGATAAAAAAGAATTTGCAAATTGAAATAAAAATTTATTTACAATAAAAAAGAGCGATTTCTCCATTGTATATGAAATCGTTGTTAGAGTGGAATGACAATAATCTCTAGTGTGTTCTTCTCTAGTCGTGAGTGATTTTTATCTCATTAAATCTAGGCTTGTTCTAGACCAACGATGAGGATGAGGTTGTAAAAATCTTCAAATAGAAGATCTAAATAATAATGATAATAATAATTGTATGTGATGTGAGTGTGTTCTGAGTGAGTTACACACATTATATTATACAAAATATATATTATATTCAAATAGCAATTGGCAAGAGAAAGAACCGCAAGGCTTTGTGTGCAAGCTTATTTTGCGGTAAATGAAATCTCTTGGGCAAACGACTGCTAATCGGATGCAAATTCTAAGCAATAAAAGTCAAGAATTTAAACTCTGCTCGTAAATTATGAAAGAATATAAAAGAAGCTCAGAGATAATATTTTATAAACTTAACTTGTTATTTTTTTCTAACTTGTTTTTTATCATTTAAAAGACCTGATCTATATACTATTTGCATTCTGAGTTTTAATCCAGCCTTAACTAGCTATTATAGAAATGCCTTTAAAGTACCTATAACAAATGCGTATTATAGGTCTGCCTGGGTAAGGAATTAATTGTAAAAATTTGTAATTTAAAAGAAAATGGCATATAGTTGATAGTAGGACCCTTGATATGACAAATTGCAATTTATTATTGCATTTAAATTAGATCCCACGATGAAAGTTTTTGGTTTCTTGAAGAGAATAAAAAAAATTGAATCGTAGATGCTAGCAAAGCTACCCACATGCAATATTCATTTAGGATTGAAGAGCCCATGTAAGGATTAATGTACTTGTGATGTCTTATACATTATTCACACCAAATTTTCATTAAAAAAATGAGCAAGCTCATAAATTGGTTTTTTGGTGCTTGATGTCAACTTCAATTGGTCATTGGTGATTATTGGAGGATTTCCCTCAGTCACTATTTTCCAAGTTCTCGTGCTTCTCATCAGCTAGAGTTGAATTGTTTTATTTTGCAAATGTGAAGATCAGTGTTTTTTACACTTATCATTTTTATCACCTACATCATATGTAGATAAATGGGTATTGTATTGTGTGTGTAGAAATGTAGTTGAATGGTTTTTTTACGATTATTTATGAGACAGAATGGTTCATTTTGCCTAAGAAACAATAAATATTATGAATGGGTCAAACTAAAAAGTACAAGATGTGGGCGGTCACATTTCATCTTAAAAGTCATGAATTCAACCAATCCCATAGAATCCTAGTTGATCTCTGACCAGGCTATAAACCCATGAAGAACAAATCTTCAGATTTTTTTTCAAACCCTTTTTTTGCTTCTTCTTTTTGTTTACTAGTTATTACTTAATACGCCTTTTGAGTTCAGGTCTATTTATATATATGATAAGAGGAGTAGTAAATGCAAATCGTTTTTGTCTACTGGGTTTAAAGTAATTTTCTTATTCAATCATATGAGTGTAAAATTTGAATGCATTTATTTGTAATTATTGCAATATTATTACACACTCGTACTTCGTTTTGGGAAATAGATGCTGATTTCTATCGGAGACGATTTAGTTGAGAAAGGTCAAATTCGTCAGTCAAAGGATGTAGTTTATGTTTTGCATGCTCTTATTTCTTTTATTTGAACCCTTTGTATAACCAGACTGAATTAATGTTCCTACCAATTGCTAACAATTCCATGAAATAACATTTTTGAAGGCTATACAAAATAAGGAGCCCAATGGGTTTTACAAAATATACCATTTGTAGCTCTTTTTAAATTGTTCAAATTTGTTTTCAAGAATTAATGTAACGATGCATTCACTCAAAAGCATGTAGCAGTAGTATAATTTTCTTGACTGAATGGATAAACACAAAATGGGTAATCAATTCGATGTAAATTTGACAGGAGAAAGAAGCAAGTAGACAATATCGGTCTAATTTGAGGTCGAATCTGATTTCCCTCATTGCTTTCTCTATTCAATTTTCAATTCATCGCCTGTAGATACCACACTGTACACATACACACACACTCTGACAAGATGTCAGCATGACCTGACTAGTTGCATTATAGTTGCCTGGGGGAAAGGATAATGGTGATTAGGTTCCTAGAATATAAGCCGAGACAATTAACCCCCTGTGGAGATTAGAGACTAATTTTGCTAACAACGACTGACTGAAACCCTCTTTGACATTGCGTACATAATCATTTTATGTTGCCGTATAATTTCATGCAGATTAAGTTCAACATAAAACCCTCAAAGTGAGATAACTACTTAAGGGAATATATATGTATGTCTGTAGAGGAAACGATAGATCAAAAGTTTCATAAGCTTATCAACAAAATTATGTATATTTTGACTTTTCTTGATTCAATCAAGTGAATAACAGCGTCAGACACACAGATGATAGGTTGATACTTTAACAAGTTGAAATTTTCTTCTTTGACATTTCTCTTGAAAACAGATGAATTTTCATACCTTTCAATTACCCTACGGGCTCTCTCTACTTGACTGCCTGTACAAATGTGTAAATTCAATACCTACCTCAGAGATCTGCCTTGGGTTTGGTATTTCATTTCTGCTAAATTAATTTGATGAATTCAATTGTTCTGGGCTTATTAGTCTTTTATCCTCTTGTAATTTTCACTACATCATAGTACTTGTGTACTCTGTTGGAAGGTAAGGAATATCTTTTGCAAATTTCAGGCCTCGAGTGATGAAATGAGTGATAGGGGATCGGAATTATAGAATGCATGAGTAGATATAAACAATATTTGTAATTAAATGTGAAAGCACTGGGAAAAGCAATCAACACCATTGACAAACATTTAAGTCTTCTTCAAAACTACATGTTTGTTGAAATTACTGTTTTAATCAAAATACATAGATTGAACATACAATTCCAAACTGAATCTTTAAAGGAACTCCTAACCATTTGATTCCTGTCTTTAAGCAAAAGGGCATCATAAAGACAAACTTTAATTTTATTTCAAATTATAAAAATTGCAAAAGCACTGTCATAATGCAAGTATTTTCTTGAAGCTCAAGTACATTTTCTCGATGGTGAAAGGTCAAATTACCTTTATTCGATTTAATTGAATTTAATACTTTGTTAATGAATCTATATATAAATCCAATCCCATCTATACCTCCATTGTCATTAGTTTGTGTTTTAACTTATCTGAATACCATATAAAGTTATTTACAAAAAAATAGCTATTTAAAACAATAATAAAAGTTAAATAAAAAAAATTTCAAGAGGCAATTGTAAAGTTAATTTTAATTGTGTCAAAGATTTCAAATGTTTCTTCTTTGGTTTTTCTTTCCTTCTTATTTTCTATAAATTAAACCCTTCTCTAAAAGAAACACGACTTCATCCACCTTTTATAAAAACTTCCATTGTCCCATTATCATTCCATATTTAGTAACAAAAGCTCCAAATCGAACCTTTATACTCCATAAATTGAATAAAGAAAAGCGACATATTCTATCTAAGTCTCAAGAGCCCTTGAAGATAATCAGTAGCTTGTGCTTTTTTAAACGAGAGCTAATTCCAATTGTTTTCAAAACTCAAAGCAATACGAAAGTACTAATCTGTGTCAAGCATGTCTCGACACATAAAACCCCAACACAAAAATCCCTACATACCCTTTTCTACTCCTTTAATAATGGGTCAATCAAATGACAAGATAATAATTACTTTATTGCTAACTAACACAAAAAATCTTAATATTTTTAAAAGTCATCAAGATTTGAATTCACCTTTTATTTATTTCAATTCAACTTCATCAAACACCAAAAGCCAAAGCCACTTCCTTACACTTTTGACTCTCCGGCTCTCTCTTCATTGTAAATTGAATTGACGAAAGACAAAAGATGGAAAACAAGACAAGATGGTTCCGAGATAAAAGAATTCAACTCACACTAGTCAGCTTGGCATGATGGCTTGGATCCATTATACATACAAGTAGTTTGTGTATATTCTGTGTATCTCAAGGATAACATGCCATGCCTAGTCTTTTTATTGCTGCACCTTATAAACAAAAATATTATATACGTGGAACCTTCCGTAGAATAATTTAATATAAAAATTCCATCCGTATACGCATCACATCTGTATTTTTTATATCATGGATATCAACTATAGTTTCCAAAATATGCCTGGAAGGAATTATGTACAAAATGCAATAAAAAACTAATTTTTTGTGTCCAACTTCTTCCCTAAGCTTACCTGGTCTCATACTACTTACTACCAACTACTACTACCACTGAATCTTATCTAGGTTTCTTAGTGTGTGCCTATCTATGCGACTTCATTCGCCTAAAAAGTCTCTCTTCCCCATGATGTGGTTATTAGTCCTCATTTTTCCATTGAGTAGAATACCCTGTGATGGACAATTACCTATTTTGTAAAATGACTTGGAAATTTTTATTTCTTTCCTTCAAAAAGAACTTTACTCTTAAGACATATTTCTCACATATTATATACACACATCTCTCACATGTGAGAATCATCATCATCATCTTCATAATCATCTTTATCTACAAATAATAATAACAACATTATACAATACCCAATCCGTATATACCCTCACCACTACCTTTCTTCAGACTAAGATAACCAGAAGTAGCTACATTATAAATATTAAATTAGCTATGAAAAAGCCAATGCACCATGGAGAATATGAATGTACTCAAATAATAAAAAAGTGTTTTTGTCCACCTTCACACATAACAACAGTTCATTTCAGTTCCTTGTCAGGGCGATTCTTTCTCCCCTGAATTTTTTTTTATTATTCCCTTGAATGGCTTCTACTATCAGCCATCTTTTATTAGTAGACATAATGCATCAATGTCTCCATTTAGTACCGCTACAGTAGGTAACCTCTCAAAGGGGTAGAGAATAGAATAATATACACACTTGAATCAAATAATAATACAAGTGCTTTTAATATTATTAGAATGTCTACTTCTTCTTTGGTGTGATGCATGTTTATATTTCAGGTGGGCTTCGGAATACCTGAATTAAACACACATGAGCCACCAATGCGTATACCACATGTAATATAAAAAATATTAGGTAATAATAATAATAAATGATACTACACGTACTTGAGTAACTAATCTATCTGAATAGTATTCTCATGTAGGTTGAGAAGAAGAAGGTATTTTTTATAATAGCTTTTTAATCCACTATGCACATACATCTTTATTCTTATGTACTCTTTTTAGAGAGCTAACTTAAAAATTATTACATTAATTCCCTCATCATCAGTCCCTTTCTTAAGAATACAAACATGATGAGTCTATTGTGTCCATTTAGTTATTTCTTTTCATCAACAACTTATTACCTTATCGTATTATATGCCTCATAAAGCTCATCATCATCAACCTTCCTCTTGTTCAAGTCAGGAGTGAGTAGCTTCTTTGGAGTTAATTTCTGCATTTTTCTTTTACTTGCTACTGTGCTTATGTAGCTTAATCAGTAGTTTTGGTTGAGTTTTAAAAAAACTCAAAAGGAAAGTCAAGGGCTGCTTTGGAGTTAAATCTTATTGCATAGTTTATAGCATATATAGAAATTAAATCTCATATAAAATATGACTTTACATGGAGACAACACGAGAAATGGAAAAGTTTTTGACCATCGTGTCTCTTTGCATGGCTTCTTTCAAAATCTCATTTGTACAATTAGAGTTCCTCCCTCGCTACCTAATTTTGATGTGTAGAGGACACAGGTAGCAAGAAAGAATTAGAAAAGGCATTCTGGAAAATAATGGAATATCATCAAGGATAGTTACTTATAGCCCGCATGTTGTGGAATAAAGGTAACAGAATGAGTATGAACTTTTGCATGACGATGTAACATATTATTGCTGAGTAGTAAGAATAAAAGTGAGGAATCTCATATTCGAGACGAGAGAGAAAATGATTTCGATGAGAACTTTATATTTTGGACAGATTGTGACCAGCCTACTTCATCAAAGCACATTATTCTCCATGTCCATCCGTGACTCTTAGATTTACTCTTTTTATATATGAAAGAAATGATTTGGAGTATTTTTTATGTTAGAGTTAAAGCATTTGTAAATCTTCTTAATCTCATTGTCTTTCTTGGTTTTTTATATGAAAGACTGAATGGAACGAAATCCTGCTTTGAACATTAATAAGAGTCAATTTTATTAATTCTTTATTAATAAAGACTTTAGTTTATATTTTAAAACTAGATTACTTTTCAAATACCTAAAGATTTCATTGTATGTAAATAAAAAGGTATGTACTTATTGAAAAGTTTCAATATTCTTAAAGAATTCATATCATTTTAACAATCAGGTGTACTTATTATTTTTTAAAAGACCTATGGGTTAAATGAAGTGTTAATGGTTAAGGAAGTTGATTTAAAAGCCTTATGGCATGAAAGAATGAGATTATTTAGGGTGATAAAGAGTTAAATGGAAAATAATTATTGAATAACAAAACAACTGAATTTAAGAGAATCTTAAAATGTTATGTGTATTGGTATTATACTGTAAATTGATTAATTTATTGAACTAAATATTATTTTTTATTAGATATTTTGAAATATTTAGCTTTGGTTGCGAAATAGCTTGATGCTTCTTGCAATTTTAGTTAATAAAGAAAGGAAAATTAATATACTTGATTAACTTGAAAACAGTAATGATTTTGGTTTAAGACACTAGTTTATTAAGCAACCACCTCCTGAATAATTTATTTATCCAAAATATACATATTGGGTTTATCTACATAAACAGTCTTATAAATACGACCTGTTGGGTCTTAAAATTGGCTAATCATAATCACCCACTTAAAATGACAGGGTACAAAATATTCCCAATCAAGAATTCAATTTAAATGGAATTTATAATGCAACTCTTTTCCAACACAATTACCATACCTTAAGAATGTATCCCATAATCCAAACCTATTTAATTTCTCTTATTATTTCAGAAATAGAAAATAATCAAACCCGATAGTAAAAGAAGCAATTCAATGACACCAAGAGGTCTCGGCTCCTACCTAAGTTCATGTTAGATAAACCAAACTCTCTCTTATTTATGCCCTAAAAGTATAAACAGGTAGAGAAATGAAATGAGGGTGTCAAAAAGAACACCCAATGGTGTGGAAATGGTGATATAAATTGAATCGATTTTCGGACTTTCCTCAAACTTCTTTCGCCATAGTATACAAACTTCACTACACTCTGCTCGTTGTCAGTCACGCAAACCAAACTCTCCGTGTGAAGTGAAAGCAACTTATTGTTTAGTAGCATTTACCAGATACTACACATAGCTATAACAAATATACTTTACTTATCAAACCTTACTTTCAATTTCCTATCCAGGGGAAAATTCAGACTCTCTGTCTCGGCACAAAGCACGTCAAGTCTAGAACAGCTAAACAAAAAAAGCTAGGCTTGCAGCAAGTACCAGGCAAAAGAACAATTCACCCAATGCGGGCGATTTCATGATTCACAGTACCCTCCAAACGGAACCTGGACTGGTTGGAGCCAGCCTGGTAAAATGCCCTGGTGTTTGTAAAACCAACATGCAGCACCACACAGTTAAATTCATTGATTATCCTATGCAGTAGACTATTTTAGATCTTTTATCTTTAGAAAAAAAGTTTAACCTTATCAAAAATATCCATCTGAATGTTCTGAAGGCTTAAGAATTTAGTAAGCTTTTCTTCCTTTCCAAGTTTTAAATAGTTTTATAATCTTTAAACGTATTAGAAAGTTTTTACATAATTTTTACTTCAGAAAAATAAACTTTATGCGTTTTGCTATTTTATAGCATTAATACCATTTTAACATAACTCAATGAGAAAAAGCACTTTCTTTCTTAAGTTGGGTTGATGCAGGTGTTTTAAAATCAATATGGAATACAGAATTCTTATCATTTGAACTTAATAGTTTAAGAAGTAAATACATTCATAGGAAATATTGTCACCATCAACACCACCAAAAGGTACCTGATCAAAGTAGCTGTATATATTTAATCCGTATAGTATTTAGGGCTTTGCTAATAAATGCACGTTGGGGAGTAATAAAACACAAAACAGGGCAGGACTGAATCAGGTACTAAAAGAGTAGTTTGTCATATTTCTTGACTGAAAAATTCATGGGTTCCCCTCCCGGAATTAATTTCCC